>JAPZVO010001724.1:0-14350 GCA_029962745.1 Echinometra lucunter | reverse complement strand
GCAACAATGCCAAGCTCTTGTGCCTGCTATGGTTGCTCCAATCGTTGGAAGAGTGGAACGTCTATTTGTTTCCACCGGTAAGAAATCTCCCGTTGTTATTATGAATGTAAATTTGTTGAACTTAACGTTAAATTGGGTTGGGAAGTTAGGATGACAGAACTTCAGAAGTTGACGTCTTAGCTGCTACCTGTATCTGTAATTTCTGTATGTGGGACTGTACAATTCCAATTGCTGTGTTTTGTGGGCCTGAACTTCTGTCTTCTGAAGACGAAGCTATGCACTACATTGCGAGTCAGAAAAAACGTTACACTTTTTAAATTAAGTATTCTTTTTTTTTTTTCAAGAAAATGTAGGATTCAGAGAGAGTTTCTAGCATGTATGGATAGATAAATCTAATAGATCTAGCCTAGGCTAGAGTAAATATTTCTGTCACTTGTCTTGGTAAAATTTGTTTCAGTGTTGACAATGACAATTGACATGTTGGTTGAGACGTGCATAACAGCCATGCTCATGTCCATGGCATGACAGCCATTGTTTGTAAAAGTGTCAAAACCCATTTGCGCCAAGTCAGGTGATTACCTGCTGAATCAGAGTCAAAAGTATAGTGAGTGATCGTATTTATTGGAATATGTGTTTGATATGATCAAATTCATGAAAAGTGTTCGGTAATACGATCCACTACCATATTCATACAAATCCTAACGTTTATAGGTCTACGCATAAACTTTACGCTCATTATTTGTGTGAATGCTCTTGTGTCTGTTTCAGCAGGTAATCACTTGACTTGGGTTTTGACAATTTATCAAACATAGAAATTAGCCTGAAGTAGTTGAATTTTGATTGTGATTTGGCTTAGACCATAATGAGCTGCAAAACATACAGGTCTAACAGGAGACAAGTCCTACTCATTACCTCAGGTGAGGGTTTGTGTTCGGTCCACTCACTTTCACCACCGTTACACTACGCTAATCCTCAACTAGTGGAGGGTAACGTAGTGTAACGGGAGTGAAAGGGAGTGGACCGAACACAAACCCTCACCTGACGTATCTACTCATTAAATCATGTTAGGTGTTCTTAATGGCGGTGTGAGGCTGTATACACTGCCAAATACAATTAGACTAGACTAGTCCTAGGTCTAGTTAGATACACTCAAGTCTTAATTATCCAACAATGTACAAGTTATGATATAACCTTGTCCTCAAAAACCACTGTGTGGTGAATTACATGAATAAGATTGTCAATGTTTGCTTTTTTTCTCTTGATCTAGAATGAATAATATGCTTGATTTTTTGGTACAGTCAGATTTTACTAATAGTATTCATCATAAAAAATATGCCTTGGACCAAAACTAAATTGAATTCTAAAATAATTTTTTTGTGATTAAAAAGGGAGTCTGTGGAGATGGCGATCTGCATCAATTTCAGTTTCCACCAATAAGGTTGTCACCAATATGCTCAAAATTTAAGTTTTTGAGCGCTCTGGTGGATAAAAAAAACGATTCCTAAGTCTATAATGAAAACAAATCATAACTGAATGGAACTGGGTGTTGTTGTTTTTTCACAAAATGATATTTTTAAACACTTTTTTGAGTGTGGTGTTGTATGTTGCTAGACTCACCACAGACAGGATGGTTGCAGAGTGCAAGTGTCTAGGATGCATTACCATGTTTGTGAGCTGTGCAAATGTGTGTAATGTTTTCGTCTCATGTGTTTTCTCTCTTTCTAATACTTTACATTTTTTATATTTTGATTTTTTTTGGGGGGGGGGGGTTAAAATTTTAACATAACACCTAGCTGGACCTAAAGAGAAATTGTATTTTATGGTTTTGAATTATGTTGCAGGTTTCCATTCCATGACAATGAACTATTGCAGAAATGGTGTTCTCGTGTCAGTCGTGACCATTTCAAACCAACCAAATACCATTATGTTTGCAGTGAGCATTTCAAGAAAGAGGATTATTTGTCAGGTAGGTGACGTAGGTCTTTAATATTCCATTAAGAAAGTTAAAGAAAAATCCCTCTCTTGAGTCAGAGTGTCAATAGTATGTTAATGTAATACAAAAATTTGGAATTTTTTCTATTAGTAACACTTAATGAAGGTTAAATGCAAGTACATGTAATTTCAATTGAACAAATATTGGTAGTTCAAGCATATCTTTACTTTTTTCTTCCAAAACTTTAAAATTTTGTTAAAAAGAAGAAAAAATCGTAATGTTGGTCTCTTTCCTCTGTCTGCATTTTCAAAGATATGGCCATCCTGCAGTCTGCTTTAGATTCTCTTTGGCATACAATATTTCATATGTGTAATGAAAATGATGTATCTTGTTGGTCTTACGTTTCGTGTTATATGCTCTAAGCTATTTTTGGTAAAAGAAGTGGTAATTAGAAGAAAAACACTCTCGAATGTATTCTCATAGTTGACCCTACATGTAGGTTAAGTTAATATAGAACATGCTGTACGAAGTGCATTTGCAACTAATTTACCAAGTACATGGTCTGCAATAATAAGTTGTCCCAAAAATATTTAGCAGTGAATTGTCAAAGACTACATGTATATGAGTGTAAAATATTTTTTTTTGGGGGGGGGGGGGGGGGGGGTTTTAAAGTTAATTTTTCATGAATATTAAAGGGGAATCCAACCCAAATAAAAAGTTGTATTTAGAGGAAACAGAAGGATCAGACAAGTGATAGGTGAAAGTTTGAACAATATGGGTCAAACGATCAAGTTATGAATTTTCAAAGTGTGAAAATCGGTAATCACTATACCTATCACCTATGAGACTTCAAATTGGCCGCACATGTGATGTTATAATGATGTCAGCATAGACTTTTACTCTTCCATGTCCCCAATACATAAAATGACTAAAATCTAATTTTTTCAAAAGTTTTATTTCAAATTATTTTTTCTTTCATGTGGACATAAAACAATATGCCACCTGGGATATATTTTGATTACTGCCCCAAGGAATAGCTACTTAAGAGAAAACCAAAAATCCCTTATAAATTAAGTACATGGCATATGAGGAAGTTGTCCTTGCCCCATGTCATAATTTACTTACATATTGCCAATTTTAATTTACATAAATGTAAATTTCAAATTGGCAAGATCTTAATTTTAAAGGAACCATAACTTCCTTATTGCTCAGTGTCCGATTTCTTTCAAACGTTCACCAATCTCGTTTTACTTATTTTCTCTTTCCCACACAACATGTATGACCAAGGTTGGATTTTCCCCACTTAATAAGGAAAATGAACCGCACAATTCCACCAGAAGTGTGGACGAAGTCATTTTTATTCTGGACTTAACCTGTGTTTAGCATATACATTATTTATGAGCTGTACCATCCTCTGTGTTCTGAGAGAAAAAGAGTTAATTCTTCTTGCATCTTGAGGATAGAATCTTATAGACAGTGAAAGAAAATATTTCTTACTTTGTTTGATATTATAGTTTCCTTCCGATTGTTATTTTTCACTGCAGGTGTTCATCCAAGGGACGACCAGAAGAAAAATACAGGCATTACCCTGACGGCCCAGGCCGATCCTTCTTTGTTTCCGTGTCATCCACCCCTCAAGCAGCCTGTCATCCATCAGAGGAAGCCTCCCATTAAAGAAGTCTGCCAGCAGAGGATACGGTACCATCTGAACCTTCACCCAAAAGGATTCACAATGACCATTCATACAATTGGAATGAGGAGTTGATGAAAGAAAAGCGCAAGACACTCAGAAAAGGCTTGCTGAAACAACAAAGGAACTAAAGTCTGCCGAAAAGAAAAATCAAGACGAGAGAGAAGACCATCTCATCTCTCCTTAAAAAAGTGAGAGATCAAAGCATGATCAGTAAATCTCAATTGGACATGCTAAACGAGAATTTTGATGAGAGCACACTTGTTCTCATTGAAAATGAGCTGAAGTCACTGAAACATAGCACTCAACTTCAAGGCATGCGGTATTCTGATGACTTAAAGAAATTTGCTGTCACTGTACATTTTTACAGTGCACAAGCTTATGAATTTGAGGAAATTCCTTCACCTTCCCCACCCTTCAACAATTCGGAGATGGTGTTCCAGCATTGATTGCAAGCCTGGATTCCTGACAGAGGTGATCCAACACATCAAAGAGAAGGTGGAACAGAATGAATACATGAAAGATTGCGTGCTGATGCTAGATGGCATGGCTCTGAAGAAAGAAGTTGTTTTTGAATCCAAGTCTGGAAGCTAGCATGGTTTGTGATTGTGGAAACTTTCAGCCTTCCTCTGGAGACGATCTGGCATCTGAGGCTTTAGTATTCATGGTTGTAGGCCTAACAGGACACTGGAGTACCCTGTTGCTTACTATGTGACAGACCATCTTGGTGGCGAAGCTCAGTCCGAGATTATAAAGCAACTCATCTGCATACTAACAGATGCTGGTCTGAAAGTGCGAGAGTAGTGTGCGATGGCTCCTATGCCAACCAGTACACTTCGTCATTACTTGGATGTTCACTGATTCCTGGAAGAATGCAGACATACTTTAAGCATCCCAGCAATCCCAATGAAATATTCACTTCTATTTGATGCATGCCATCTTGTGAAGCTTGTGAGGAATAACTTTGCACAGTTAGGTGTAATCTATCAAGGTGGTGACAGGATTTCATGGGAGTATATCACCAAGCTACAGAAGTTGCAGGAAAAGGACAATCTCAACCTAGCAAATAAACTTACGTGTAAACATATCCAGTGGCAACAACACAAAATGAATGTAAAAACAGCAGTCCAAACTCTGAGTTCTTCTGTAGCTGATGCTATTGACCTTCTGTAGAGAAGACTTAAAGTTACCAGATTTTTGCAGGAAGTCAAGCAACGACTGCGTTCATCCGCAGAATAGATCGTCTATTCGACTACCTTAATTCGAAGTCGACAGCAGGTAAAGGATTTAAGAGTCCAATGACGCTTACCAACTTCGATAAGAGAGACGATGGATGCTTCAAATGAAGGAGATATAGCATCTTTGAAGGATCCGTCTGGTGCAAAGATTTGCTTGGTCGCAGAAAAACTGCCTGGGTTGGTCTCATGATCACTATTAGTTCTGTTCTACATATCTGTGAAGATCTGTTAACTTGTGAGAACCCTTCAAATATGTGCTCACATTCAAAATGTCTCAGGACCACTTGGAGATGTGTCTTCAGTAGAATTAGACTACGCATGGGTGGAATAACATCCAAATTGCCTGCAGTTCAAATGGTCCCTTAGAGCACATCGTTTTGAAGAATGATGTTATGCCATCCAAGAAGGGTAATTCTGTCATAGATGAACCACTAAACACTGTCTTCCACCATTCACCATCGTCTTCTTCAATTCATCTTGATGAACATTTGCAAAAATTTGCTGAGTTACTCTCCACACCATCAGAGTACCATGATCATGTCCTTCACTACATGTTCCTGGATATGTTTCGCGTCATGTCATCAGAAGCTTGCAAGTGCACCCAGTGTTCCCTTGCACTCCATCGAAATGCCCCCCCAATTCTTTGCATCTGACTGGTATTGGCTCCTTCACTGAGAGGAAAGACAGAGGGGGCTTAGTCAAGCCAGGACAGATGTATATGAAATCATCAAGTGTACAGATAAAATTCTGAGGTAAACAAATTCACTAACTTGTTGTTTTGTTTTTATATTTCCTGAATTTTTGCAAAGTCTTAGCTAATACTAATTTTAGTTTGAATGTTTTCTATATTGAAGTTAATTTGTTATAAAATATGACATGCACATGTTCTGTTCACCAGTCAACATTTATTTTATGATTTTTCTTCTTTGTAAAACAAGATTTCAATTAAAAATTCCCTTGCTGGCATTTGAGCCTTTATTACATGGACATATTGCCATCAATAGTGTTCCATTTTTTTTTATTGTTGATGGTGTTGATTGTTACATTCATTATGTGTATAGTTTTATTATTATTATTATTATCTTTAATTATAATAATAATGATTAATTATTATTCTTTTAATAATTATTACTATAATTACAATTATTATTATTACAATTACTACTAATATTATTATTATTTCTATTGTTCATATAATTTTATTAGTGCCAGAACTATTCAGTTTCTGCAAACATACTTTGCAAATGCTACAAGAATAGCCAGCCATTTAAAAAAATAGGCAAAATACATGTATGTACAGGAATGCACTTTTGCCTTTTTCTTTCACCAGCTTGTCAATATTTACTTCAAATTTATCACTATACATGTATTTTATGTCTCTGATGTTTATTACTTTTTTACGTATGATAAGTTATAAAAGAACTCATAATATCAGCTATGAAGAAATTTTATTTCCCTACGTCTTTAACAGTTTATTGTTCATTTTTCTTGTTCCTACAGTTTGTTTATGCGTTCACATTTTTCTCTCTTTATCAGGAAAAAATAGTCAGGTAAGATGATTTCATTATGTGATCAGTTTTTAAGGACATGTTCAAGTCCTGACTTGTATGTTTGTTTCATTGTTTGTTTCATATCTTCAAATTTTGTTTACCATACATAATTGCTGTGATCTATAATCTCATTTAACTCCTAAAGATTTTGCAGTTATTTTGCAAAAATTAACTATTGTATTGATGTTGAATTCTCAAGTATCAAACAGCATGTAAATGGTAAAAATATTTCATAGAAATACTTCTGTAACTATTTTCTGCAATGTTTAATTAACATAACTGTTTTTTCCTTTGCCTTACAGAAACACATTGTGCGCCAACTCCAACCCAATGAAAGTGTCTAAAGATATCCTACACGGCGTTCAACAAAATGTAATCGAATCAGTAGGCATAAGGTGTTTAGGGACTTGGAGCAACATTTTTATGATCAATATTTAGAAGATGAAGATGACCATTGTGTACAGCTCATTAAGCAGTTCGTTGTACATTAAGACTATTACCCATCATCACGGCAGGCTGTTCACTCGTCGTTATGTTAATAACAATCAGCCATCAAGAAGACATAATTAACTAAGACAATTTTGTTCCTAGGTCAGTAAGTTTGCGGAAACTCACTATAACTTATATTCTAGGCTGGGGCAGCTGCTTTTTTTTTGCTGTCAATCGTAATGGTAAGCAATGTGTCTGATGTGACAAGACTACAAACGGAGAGCTGCAAAGCAGCCCAGTTCGTACCATCCGATCTTGCATTTTGATTTTTTAAAATTAATTATGGACAATGAGGATTGGGGGCGAGGTTTCGTATGAAAATCAGTGTTGTCCATAATTAAAAACAACCACTATTGCAAGACCAGTGTATAGGCTGTGAAATGGTGGACTGCGATCAGCCCATCGTTTGTAGTCTTACATGTATATCAGATGTATTATGTTTGCGGTTGACACCAAAAGACAATATCTGCAGCCCTATCCTAGATTATAGGCTAACTGTTGGGATTAAAAAAAAACCAGAAGAATGTCTGATATGCAAAATCACATAATATCAGGGATATTGTTATATCACTTTAAATATTGAGTTTCCACTGTATACCCTGTACATGATTTTAGGCTTGAATTACATTTATTGTCATTTTCCGTACCAGAATTTTTTTCAAAAAAATGTAAATTGTTTTGGGGTCCTCCATTTATCCTTCTGTCTATTTGACAGATCAGTTTTAAACTTTGATCATGTATGCATATAGGAGTGAGGAGGATCTGATTAAAGTTAAAAGGATTAACTTCAGGCTTGGTTCATGTATGTTTATGGGAAACACAACTATATTTTGGAGTCACAAAAACAAAATCAGATATGTGATGTTGTATATGGAAACAGAAAACTAGGCCGTACATTTCCGCTCTGGCAGTGGCGGAAGCAAACATGTCATTCAACTTTGCGCAGTCAAAGATTCAACCTGACAATTATAGCTTTTCTAAACATGTTTGTATATCACTCAAACTTGAACTGTAAAAGCCAACCTTGCAATTCAGGTTCGATTTGTATAGGCATAGGGCGAGAGTTAGATATATGTACTTGCTTTATTGTTCCAGGATTGAGTCATGAATCCAGTTACAAGGTTATCACTTCAGAACAATTGCCATAGGGGCTTGTTTTGTACATGTAGTCATGTACTACCATTTTGATATATGTGCATCCCCTAAAAATAATGAATTAAATGAATGAATGGATAAATGATTGAAAATATGAATTAAAAAACTATAATTCAAAAGTATTCGCATCGACAATATGGGAGCAAAGTGTATATCACTTGTATGATATTCTTTTGGATGTATACAATGCATATAATTTCCTAAATGGTTAGATTGCCCTTTTGAATATGTATGTACTGTAAATTGGGGGCAAATTGGACAGGAGACATAACCTACAACAGTTTTAAATGACATTTACATATTTTTACTGAGCTATTGGTTTTTTTCTGAAAATACATGTTTATGATATGAAAGGAGTTGAGTAGAGGCATCATTTTATAACATACAAAAATATTTTCAGATAAACCAACTGAAAAAATGATTTGAAAATGTGTAGATTTCACCCATGTTAACAATATGCCAACTTTTTTAAAGTAAATAAAGACTTTCTGTCAGAAAGGTCACATCCCTCGAGGGAGAAAAGTTTTTTTCCAACACCAAAAGCCAAGGGACATGTATGCCTTCTTGGGCTTTCTGATATGGTCTACTTGCATATTTCGATATGCATGCACATTTCTATATTAATGAAATATAATGTATATATAAGATAATATATGATATAAATATAATATGTATAATAGTAATATATATATTAGAAATATAATATATATTGTAATACATGTAATATATATAATAGAAATATAATATATATAATTGAATAATGAAAATACTGCTGCTTTTTATAGAAGATAACTTTATTACAGAATAATTTTTGTACTGAAATACATGCATTGTTATGAGGTTTTATATAACAACAAAGGCCCCCGCCCCCCCCCAAAAGTGATAAGTAAATAAAAATAAATAAATAAAAAGGAGGAAGGAGATAGGACAAGCAACATATCCTAGTTATGGAGCTATGATACAAGACCTTCACTCCCATCATAAGGCTCCATTGTTTGTGCTCTGAATATGGGTATTTATCTCTCTTCCTTTCTTTATTTTCAGATTATTCTTCCCTCTCATTCTTTTTTTTTTCTGTACTTGGTCTTCTTGCTCCTTTATTTTTCTGTATAATAATTACATTTGAATCGTCCGCCGCCAGCCTATCAAGTTTGATGATGATGCTGATGATAAATACCATGTATTCTAATGCTGTAGTAGTATTAGACAATTCAGTTACTGATTCCTCTGCAACAAATTTTCTTTCCATTTTTTCAAGTAAACAGAAAGGTGTTAATGGCAATAAATGACATTTAATACTTGATTCTGTTCAATAGAAACTGACATGCATACCCCTTTTATTTTTGATCTCCAATGAATGAAAGAGGTGAACAATTTTGTTTGTGTGTTTGTTTGGGGTTTTTTTTATTGGTGGTGGTGGTGGAATTAGGCATTGGATTGGAGGAAGATGAGAATTTAAGAGAGCTATTTATGTGAAGAAAAGAGGAGTGAAAAGGTGAAAAGAAAATGAAATGATCTTGACTGAAACAAGGTTTTGCTCAAAATTACTCATCTATTTTTTCTCCTGTACTCTACAAATAAACTGTATTTGTCAAATTCTGTAACTTGTAAAATTTGACAAATACAGTATAATTATGGGTATATTGTTCATGAACATTTCGGTGGAGGGGGGGGGGGGACCTTGTTTGAAATATCATTAGTGGCAGCAACAGGATTTGGCAATATGGGGGGGGGGGGGGGGGGGGGAGCAGAGGCGCATTCATGGCCGTATGCGGAGTTTTTCTGGGGGCCAAGACACATTTTTCAAAGAAACTTGAAAGAGAGGGAAGAAAGCAAACGAGCTTGTCATTAGGGTGCTTTCTCATTTTCTGAAGTGAAATTGGAGGACTTCTTGCACACTTTTGGTGAATTTTGGGGAAATTTTCATTTAAACAAAATGTTAGTTAAAAGAAAATAGGAATATCCCCCCATGTACGGCCGTGGGCGCATTTGCTATATATTTTTTGTTCAATTAAAAAAAAAATCGCGGGGAAATGCCCTCTTTGTGATGCTACTGAAAATCAACTGGAACATTTGATTGGTGAGCTGGGTCTCGAGAGCTACTTTGAAGATTCATGTTGTACTGACATAGAATGATTTGGAAGTTTTGGGTAGATATCTTTTACAATGCATATAAATCTAGGCTTATACATTGACAGAATAATTGGTTACAAAAAAAAATGATTTAAAAAATCGTATTGATATGGGGAATGAGAGAGAGAGAGAGAGAGATACAGTCAGAGAGCATAAACTAATAAACGACAGAACAAGAGAATAAAAAGTGGATGGAGATGGGAGAAAATATTTAGAGTGTACGAGACTTCAGTGCTTCAGCTATTCGCAGTAGAAAGTATTGCTTTTATTTTCATCCATAAACTGTAAATATTGCTCTTTTTTATTTGCTTTGTTTTTTCCACAATTACTGTCATTTCAAAATATATTTTATTGGAGTTTTACTCTTCTAAGTCATAGAGCCTGCTCTAGACCCTCGACGGTCCCACTGCCTTTACACGTTGTAGCTTACGCGACTTCCGGGTTAGTTGCCCTGATCCGCGCGTGCGAGCCCATCTTCAATTAGGGACCTTTCGTTTGTACGCGCACTATGGGGAGCGCGCGCTCTAGTTTAGTACGTATTTAACTCTATGGTACCCACTTTTACGTCATACCTCATACTCAAATTTTTTGGTCAACTCTTGACTTTTTACGAGAAAATTAGCCAAAACGCATTGATTTTGATTAAAAATCATCAAATTTTTAATGTTATTCTTCTTAGAATTCTATTCCCGATCATATATCCAAAAAAAAAAAAATTACCATTGTGTAATCACTTTAAGGAGGAAGATGTCCTTGCTCCTACTACAATGTACCACAAATAGATAGAAGAACAGCTTTGTTCCATGGTGTATATTTAATCTGCAGAAGTCAGTTACAACTTTCTTGTCGTTACTTTCTAGTTAGTTTTTTTTTTATAACAACCTATGTCATCCTTTGTCATTTTTTTTTTAAAGATTCTGAATTTTAGTTCTAAGTTTTTGCACAGTGTATAAGTATAGCTCCCTTCAGTTCTTATAATTATGTGTCATGTGGTTTGGGGGTTATCAATTTTATGCTGAGCAAACCATGTTTTCCACTTCTCTGCATTGGATGTTTTAATTACTTTCCTCTTGAATTAAAGGGAAAGTCCACCCCAGAAGTTTCACTGTTTCATAAAAATGAGATGAATTTGACCAGCATTTTAAAAACAGAAATGGGCAAAATCGGTCAAAGAATAAGAAAATCACACTCATTTACATTTTCTAGTAAATTACTCTCGGCTACGCAAATTGGTAACACTGATGACATCATATGCAAGCAGCTCTCCATTCACTTTTTACATGAAATTTCACGTTTTCTCAATTTTCTTGGAAGTTACACATTTTCTAACCCCATAGTCAATGTATGTTCAGAAGAATTGCTTTTTACATTATTTACATTATTAATATGTACATTAAATTTCATGATTGTTATTGCTTTGTATGTTTGTATCTTAATCCAACCTTATGATTTGCATGGGTCTTTTTTTCAAACACGTGCACACTTTGGTATCAATAATGCCTACAGCATTTTTATTTATTTGATGTACGATAAAAAGAGCAAAGTATATAAAATGCCTTGCTCAAGGGCATAAGTGCCGTACCGCGGGGATCGAACCCCCGACTTTCGTGTCTCCAGTCAAGCGCCTTAGACCACTCGACCACGGCACCTCTACCTGGGTTGCAATAAATTACGATATATATATACCCATAAATAAATAAATAAAGTTACACAGTTGACGTGTGGTTCATCAGTACTTTATTGTTTTGCTACTCGGAGTTGCACGCACCATGAGATGCGATCTTCAGGCAACCCATATATATATATATATCCTGTATATATACATATATATATATATATATGCTGGTATCGGGCACGGCCCCGGGGATGTGTGTGTGTGTATATACATATATATATATATATATATATATATATATATATATATATATATATATACACATCCCCCGGGCCGTGCCCGATACCAGCAGAGCAGAAGAACACACATGAAACTCGTCAAATGTTTTAATTACAAATCTTACGAGTGTGTTCAAAAGTTCCTCATGAGAAATTCAGCCATGGAAGCAACGCAATTTTGCGTTAAAATCGTAGTTTGGGTCTTCTGCTATAAAAGTAATACTACATTTACGTTCTGATAAGTTAGATTGAAAAATTATCGTAGAAAATGATATGCAGTACAAGTTTTTGCATATTTTGCAATAAATTTCACAAGTTTTCATTCTTCATTTTACGCAATATCTTTTAAAATCCATGTGTAATAATGTAGCCTTCACGATAGAGCCAGATTCATATTTTCATGCATTTCATTTTGCAAATCACATGGATATGGGTATCGATTTTTTTCCCTATATTTTCGAGAGGCTTCTTTCGCTCATTAGCGAAGTGCAATTCCAGGAGATGGAATCGGCGCTGCCCATCGAACCAGTTAATTAATTCAGAAAAATAGCCATTTGCCAATGTGGCCGCGAGCATGAAAACACACTCGTGAACATACGTGTGGTCAATACACACTAAACCGTTTACGTGTACTCTACCATACCCTCTCGACATTACATAACATGCATTTAAATCACTTTGAAATTATATTTTCTCATAACAAATATTTCATTACCTAGACATATTCATTTTCCTTATACTTAGGATGTTCTTCTAATACAAAGATAATAACAGAATATAACGGCGAATTCAACAAATAGTAAATTTTACAAGCAAATCAAATACCCTGATAGCAGACGTACGTCTTTAAGACGTCATAAAATGGTCTCAAACTGGTCCACACGTCATACGTCGTATAGATGACTATTTTGCGATGGCAATACAACGTCTTTTTTATGACCAATATTTCCCCACTTTTTGTTTGACCATAATATGATGTAAATTTTACGTCAAACTATTTACCACTTTATTACGTCTTCTCTAAGACCAGAATAAGAAGGGGTTTTAATGTCAATTATTTCCCACGTTTTAACAACTTTTTAAAGACCACAATATGACGTGATTCTTACGTTATTTTTTACATCCATATATTGTTACCATTTTTATGGCTTTTCCAATGAGATCACAACAATCATCATTTACGACTTCTTGCTTTTTCAAGACATAAGATTTATTCAAAGAAGAAATTTTCATTTTCTACCCTGAAATTAATAGAGGAACGTTCCATGAAGAGTTTTGTCAGTGATTTTTACTGACAACTGTTATAAGCTACTGAAATCCTTTCATTTGATTGGCTGAGAGCAAATTAGTGGGTGAAAATCACATACTTGCCAACTCTACCGATTTAGGCGGTAGACTACCACTTTTCATGGAATTTAAGCACCTACCGACTTTGAACTCTCTTTTCAGTAGAAACTACCTAATTTGATCATTTAATGGACCAAAAGTTTATTTTCATGCCTTATCATTTATTACTGGCTCCATCACTCAATATTTATCATACTTTGAAGAATTTTTTTGTTTTTATTTTCACGAATATGAAGTCATCTAACTTCAAATTTCAAAAATTCATAACAAATTTTCCAAACTATCTTAGTCTAAGTATAGAAGCAGTGTCAGTCATGCACCTTTCAAAAGCAAACATCTTATGTGCATCATTACGATTCAAAATATCGAAATTTTAAGGCAGAAGGAGAAAAAATACCTTGGCATGTTTGGAAGCTTTGTTTTCAGTTTTCTTGGAATATCAAGAATATTCATTTACAATGCCTTTCAAGATTTCAAAGCTGAAAAGCGGGAGCAGTGTCATCCAATTTCGAAAGCAAGAATTTAACGTGCATGATCATGATAACGCCCCTTGTATTTAGTTTCCAACTATCGAAAGCTTTCAAAGACGGAAGGGAGAAATAAATGCCTTTGGAAACTTATTTTCATTTTTCTTAGAAAAGTGAGAATAGTCACACTACCTTTCAATATTTCGAAGCTGAAAAGCGAGAGTGGTATCATTTTAATCACATTTCAAAGCAAGAGTTTAATGTACATCATGATGCCCACTATTAGTTTCCAAATATCGATACGGAGGAATAAATACCTTTGTAAACTCATTTTTTCTTGGAAAAATGGGAAGAGTAAATTACATTACCTTTCAAGATTTCAAAGCTGAAAAGGGAGATGAAGAAATGGTATCTTTTAGTTTCAGTGCTTCAGTAATCAATATCCAAAACTATTT
>JAPZVO010001723.1:0-13112 GCA_029962745.1 Echinometra lucunter | reverse complement strand
GGGGGGGGAAAGAAATTTTTAAAATGTGAGCAAGAAAAGAGAGGAAAAATGTAAAAGAACGTGTGAGGAGCGGAAGCAGACAAGGAACAATTGACAAATAAATGTCAGAGCTTTCAAGCTTCGCGTAGGGACTCATGTGATTCATATACTTCGAGTGGTCACTACTGTCCCCATTGACCCCCCCATTGCCCCCCCCCCCAATAAAATCCTAGCTATGACACTGATGCTCTGCGTACAGCGGAAACAAATATATTCTTAGATCCACTTTTATACAATTTTTTCTTCCTTGTTTTTTGGGAAAAAATTACATTTCTCATCATGCTTGTAAAAAGGACTTCAGCATTATACAAAATGCAATAAATGAACACCGGAGAGAAAAGGCTCCACTTACTAATAAGCAAAAATACCACATCTCTGGTTTTGTGCTAATAGTACAAGGGTATAAAATCATTTTTAAAAATCATGACAATATTGTTGTGTACTGTGTTTCATTTCCCATCAACAAGTTCTATAGAACTCAGAAAACTACCAATAAATATGAAAACATTTAAATTGGAGAAAGAGTCAGGAAGAGTGTTAAACTGTGTGATGACAAATGACGATCAGAAATAAAGCCAATCATGATTATATCATCCAAAATATTCAAGTAATATAAACTAAGCAATTCAATGAGCACCAGCATAATTTTTTTATGAGACATTTAACAAAAATCTGTAACAATTAAAGGAAACAAGTAAGAACCATTATACTACATGTATAATCAAAAATATCTGTATAATATACAGTAATACAAAAATAAAGAATTCCATCAGCACAAACATAATATTATATGCAACAGGGTACGTTTCATTTCAGATGATAGAGTATTAATCTGTATTAATAAACCTCCCCTTATCCCCCCCCCCCCCCGAGAAGAAAAGAAAAATGTTTCAAAATATCATTATCAATCTGCGGCAGTGCCACAAAATGATCAACCTTTTTGTACGTCCGACCCCATTTTTCTCCATTTTCATTTAACTTTTTGAACTACTCAAGCCATGATAATTTGAGACAGTTACATTTTGTCACATTATAAAGTACAAAGCTGAGACGAATCATTTCAGCAAAGTTGTACAGATAGGGTACCGAAGATCATTATGGAATTGCCCTCTGTAAGGGGGCATTAAATACATGAAGACTGCATGCATTTTTTTCGTTGAACTCTAATATTCCATGAAAATCATGGAGACATCTTACAACACTGTAGTGCAACACTGATGGGGAAGTCTCAACTACCCTCAGGCCAGGTGTGTATAGAAGTCATGGTGAGATATCTGTATTTTCCAATATAAATTTGACATATTATTCATTCTCACGTCTGCCTTATGAAATGGTTCAAGCATTAATGAAAGAGATGATTTAAATAAAAATTATTCAACTAAGTATCATCAATTACTTGAAAAAGCCCCTAAGAGCATAACTGGTAACCTGACCCCTTACATTAAGTATCATTCGTTATTGCTTGTTATTCAATCATTTGCAATCAAATATAAAACCTACTTTATACTGTAAGTTTGTTTGGGGTTAAGATAGCAATGCTACAATGCCCTTCCAACATCCTAGTGACTTAATGGTCCAAAGGAGTTTAATATGAATAATTTTTCCAATGATTACATCACAGCAACAAGATCTTACAATATATTAGATCAATCAATCAATTGTCACACTACGATTATGGATGATATTGAATTTAGATAATGACATGAATCATATAAATACCCTTTGAGGTATATATCCTACTTATCAATTTAATGGTATACAGGCCAATTATTTTCAAAGAATATTTCAGACACGAAATAGATGATGAGTAGAGGATAAACTAATAAACGAAATACTGCATTAAAAGACCCATTTCAACAACTTGCTAAATTTTCGTGACAGAATGGCTTAGGATACAGAACAGGTCAGTGGTTCAAAACTGAGGTAATCTTCACGATTTTTCCAATAATAAAAAATGTCAATGAGAGACCTCAGATTCTCCAAGAAGGAACAAGAAGAGCCAGTTCGTTGACTCAACTCCCAGCTAGATACCACCTGCAGCCTCCTGAACCCAGGGAAAACTGGCAATCCGGAAAGCTTGGAGTAATCATCAGGTATTCAATGAGATGAACTGAAAAAGAAGAAGCAATTTAGAAATTAGCTAAGTGGAGTTTAAGTTTGCTACTCTTGAAAAAAAAATATTTAAGGCCACCTAATTGCCTTACATGTTATTTCATTTACTCTTGTATTCACATGTTATTTCATTTTAATCAAAGAAACATCCGCGTCATATTATTCAAGAAAGAAGCCCCATGTTCAAGGTAATACATGTACTATTCAAATAGCAAAATCAATACGGTTAAACAGTATGTATTATTGCGACTCAAATTGGCAGAAGATTTTTGACCATTTTCTACATCATGATCTTCTCATGAGTAATCAGTTTTACACACAATCTGTTTCAGCTTGGATTATCTGGATGGTTTCATTAGTCAAAAACTCTGTTGTTTTCCACCTTCATGTAGTTGTAAGATTGAATAAATATACCTGAATATTGGTTGAGTATCTATTTTCTCTATTGAGCATTGGGTCCTCTGGGCTGCACATAGGTATGTGGGAATTGATGTATTGGTTCCTTCTTGCAGCGATGCAGTGGGATGCCATTCTGGATAGGGTTGACTGGGAAAGGTTAGCCTCACCCCATGCATTATTTGAAAGCTTGCTGCGTAAAAGAAAAAAACAATATGAAAAAAGAGTAGGATAACTTGAAGTCTATATGAGTAACATGTCCCAATCTTACTAAACTATTGGTCCTAATCAACAGTTAGTTTATGGTATGTTTACCAGCTCACAGTTATCAAAATAACTTATATATCAGATTTTTGTTAGACCTAAGTTTCCATTTCCAACTTTTTATTGTAAAATTACTGTATGTAATTCAGCCTAAGAGCTGTCATAATAATAAGCATAAGAATAAAACGCCAAAAATCTAATAATACATTCTGGATATTTGAACAAAATATGTTTCAGTAATTACACTACGACATGGTTACCAATTATTTCTTCTTAAACCTATACTTGTATAGTCCAACCTTTCAATGAATCTTATTATTGTTTAGTCATACTGCCAAGAAGTGAGATGCTACACACTTGTATTCTAAATAAATGGTTTGCCCTGCACTACTAGTGCAAAGGGTAAAATAATCAACCATCCCTCTCTCATTTCCCCTAACATACCACAAATTTGTCAGTTATGAATTTTTTACATTACTGGCAGTTGTCGTGCCACTTCACACAGTGACATTCTGTTTAATTGTTAAATTACCACTGGTCTACTCCTACTTTGACAATTGCCCGTTTGGTCTCGCCCCACATGGTCTAATTCCATTTTGTCTACAACCAGTTCATGTAATGACCTTTTGGTCTAATAGCCATTTTGCCTATTTACCTTTTTGTATAATGCTCATTTTGTCTTATGACCATTTCTTCTAATGTCCACTTGGTCTAACACCACTTAGTCTATTACCTGTAATAAACCAGTAATAGATCAAATATTCATTTGGGAATTAGGCGAAAAGGTAATTAGACGAACTGGCAATTAGGCCAAGTGGTCATTAGACCAAATGAGAGTTAGACCAAGTATGTATTTGTCCAAACGGCAATTAGACCGAATTGATAGTAGACCAAATTGGTTTAGCCTATTTGGTATTAGACAATCAGATAATTTAGACCATCTGCTGGTAGACCAGCAGTATCTTTTTGTCATTATTCAGTATAAAAACACCAACTTACCAAAAGCATTAAATCTTAGTCCAGTCTTTTCCTTCTTTTGTCTCCTTCACTTTTGTGCAGTAAGAAGTCGTAGGCCTATGTGTGGGGGCAGTTAGTGCCCTTGATCATGGAGTTAGCCTCACCATTTCACGTCTCACTTAGCGAAATTGCATTTTCTTTTTGAAATCTTCTGAACCTAGGAAAAAGAAAATAAAAAAAAAAAAAATAAGCATTTGGTAAGGGAATAATTTTCTACATCATATGTACATGTAAGTACAACTTGTTTCAACATACTGCACATCAGAATCAGGGCCAAAGGCATAAATTTTTGTCGGGGAGGGGGGGGGTGTGCAAGATGCTACAAATTTTTTTAAAACTCAAAGCGATGGAACATCTTGTCATGGGGGTTCTTTTGCTTTTGTTAAAGTGAAACAGAAGGCTCTGGTGAACACTTTTGTGAAGTTCCTAAATTTCTCACTAAAAAATATAACTTTTGATTTTTTTTTTTTTTTTTGGGGGGGGGGGGACTGCTCCCCCCCCCCCACTCTGCTTTGTATGGCCATGACTGGAAATTTGGAATAATAATTTTCAATTCATATTTAGTGTTTACTGTATCTGGCCAGGTTTTATTTCTCCCAAATGCATCAATTGATTACACAAATAGAATATATTCTCAGCTTGTTTTTGTTCCACAACACTTTATAAATGAAGTTTATTTGGTCTATGTGGTGTTCATAAAAAATTTGTATGAAAACTGACATCTTATTGGCCCGTATTATATTGTATTTAGATTTCTTCAACATTCTTGTTTTACCTCTTGTTTATAACCTGGACCTAACCCAGCCCAGGGTCCCAGTGCAGTGGTGTCGCTAGGATTTCATTTGGAGGGGGCGGTAAATGGTAATAAGCATGAGTAAGCGAGTGCGCTCGGGGGGGGGGGGGGGAGACAGTTCCATTTCTCTGAATTGTTCCTTGTCTACTCCTGCTCTTCTTATGTTCTCCTATACCTTTTTCTTTTTCTCGCTCACGTTTTTTTTTCTTTTGAATTCTTTCTTGTTGGCATTTACTTTGGGGGAGAGTGACCCGCCCCCACCATCCCCCTTGGCTATGCGGGTGTCCCGGCGATAATGCCAAAATTTGTACATTGGGAATTTCTCCCCCCCCCCCAAAAAAAAAAAAAAAAAAAAAAATTCAACTAAATAACATGTACATGCTCCTTTGCTTTAGACTTAGAGTCTAGTCTTCATGTTGGAAAAGCCTTTTGTCTACTTTTTTCCCAGGCTTTGGGGCTTGGCCACACATGAAAGGCAGTTTAAATTCCATTTCAACTCTGAATCCACAAATTTGAGATATATAGCAAACTGACAAAATAAATCTTGCTTTTTAAAAGGCAATTTTGTTGTCTGTTTGGACTGCTGGTGCTGCAACGCCATCAGTGAATGTTCGGCATTCACACACAATCCGAGGTACGTTTGGCCCGGCCTAGATCTTGAACCTAGACGCAACGGTAGACATGATAGACCAAAATTTCTGTCTCAAAATTTCGTTGTTAGTCTCTTTTACTGGTATGGTCGGCACTCCTAACTGTTAAAACTACAAGGAGAAGTGCCGACCCTACCACTTAAGAGGTAGTAACGGCGAAATTTTCAGACAAATTTTTTGTTCTAAAACAGTTGTTAGTTTGGCCCTCCTGAGACTGAGTGCTCGGAATCGGATTCAAGTCTCAAGACCATGCAGAGCCAAGTTGTTGCCAACACTACAGTGCCGCAATAAGTTTTGTGGAAAGTTTCCTTCTGCAATTTGCAATTGTTTGCGACATCACGAAAAGACATAGGGCCTATGCATTTGTTTTTCGGGTCTCTGTAGGTCCATACAGTAACATATTTGCACCAGGTCGTTCACAGCGCCATACGTAAACTTATGGTCGTGTGGGACTGTGAGGTGACAGAGCGTTGCAATAATTCAGGTTTCAAATTGACTTTGACTGCTTATAATTCATTTTATAGCAAATAAACTTATGTCATCATAGCATGGTAAATACGACTTGATCATGAAAATACAAATGAGCAAACCAACAGATACATGATACTTACAGAAAGGATGAAAATGCAGCATAAATAGACCCCAACTCCACTCTGTTTCAGCACGAAATTTTGGTTGATCGCCGTCGAGCGACGAGTTAAACATGCCCCCTGAGCTTACTAAATTTAGGCCGAATCTGCCCTTGATGACGTAGTTAGTGACAGCTCACTAACTTTAGTCACCCTCCGTGAATAGCATACTAAAATTACTTAGTACACAGTTCTATGGAGAAGGGGATTAACTTAGTGAGGGGTGATTAACTTAGTGAGGGGTCACTAAAGTTAGTGAGCTGTCACTAAAGTTAGCGAGCTGATGACGTCATTTTCAAGTTAGTTACCCTTCGAGAATAGCAACCCCTACTAAATATCGACTTAGTAGGGCTACTAAAGTTAGTGAGCTTTCGAGAATACCGGCCAATATTTTATTCCAGCCCATCACTTCACACATGTAGGATGAACATATTCACACATGTAGGATATCTCACTTGATGATGTTCGTGCCTTCGAGTTTTATTGGAGTTCTGCCCCATTAATACAATTCAGTGTAAGTGCATGCACGCAAAAAATTGAGGTGCTAAATGTTGGGTGCTGATTGAGATTCTGCACTTGAAATGCCAAGATCAGCCTTGACGAGATAACTTTAACAAGGAAACCGAAACGTGCTGAATATTTGAGTGGTGAAAATGAGTGCTATGCAAGAAACAGGCTAACTGCAGCACTTACATTGAGTGTTGACTGCAAAACCTGATCTGATCGGTCGGTTTACGTATAGTTTCGATTTTTCTGGACTTGTTCGAGCGCTTTCGAGCTTGCTGCAGTTTTTTCTCCGCACTGCACCGTATGACCTGCGGCGTGGCCTGGGGTTGCTCTGTACGTGTATTTATTATATGTCTATGACGTGTACATAGCGCGCACCGTACACATTTGTTGTTACTTCAGCAGTCAAAGCGAGGTTAGCAACTAAATAATCCAAGTCCAAATTCTTTAACTGCATATGTATTTAAGATGTTATTCAAAGAGGCAAGTCTTATTTTTTTTCTTAAACGTGTCAGTGGTAGATGAGTCCTGAATATGGGCGGGGAGATTGTCCAAAGAACTGTAACCATGGTAACGAACAACATAATCTATTATAATGTCATAGAGTTGCATACGCACTAGGTATAACGAGTGAACCTATGGGGCTTGGAACGTACGCAGGCAACGTATCTGATCTGTGTCGTAATGAACGAAAATTTGCATAATATGCATGTTTTATGGATATGGGTGGGGGGAGGATTATCTTGATTCTTTTAGGCTAATTATTTGTTAGAAAAATTATTTGGACAAGATCAGTGGTTATATTTGGTAAATTAGGTCGTTTTGACGAAAGTGCTATCTTAGTGGGGTAACTGGTGAATCAATGGTTTATTACATGGATAAGAATGGAGATTCAATGCCTGAGAATTAGGATTGAATGCAGCGGCCTAGTCTGCCCAGTATATCCGCCCCCTCATATTCCCTGAACATTCTCACCGAGAATTGCTTCTGGGCCTCTCTCTATTAACTGTGTGAGATTGCCGAGTGTTGAATAAAGGTAAGGAAGTACATGAAGATCAAACCTTAGCACTTTTTAGGAGCTCGGATAGTGACCGCACCAGACGTGCTGTTATAGCACTTGCAGAAGAACAATTCGCTGGCACCCAAAAGAGAGTTTAACACTTAACAACACAACAGTCAACTCCTTCGGGTGCTAGCAAAGTAGCCTGGGTGCAAGTGCTAAATCGGCACTTCGAGTGCGGTCACTATCCGAGCTTCTTAAAAGTGCTAAAATTGAATATTTAAAGAGGGCGCCCTTTCTCGGTAAATTGATAGTCACGACTTCAAAAACCGGAGGAAATTATCCCTCGATATCTCAACAATCGGACTACAAATATTCTTTATAAGGACTGCAGAATTTTCAGATACAACCCGTGGACCTGTGAGATTACTCTTTTGGAGGATTTGGACATCAGAATACCTAAATCTTTGAACTTTCTACAACCAAACAGGTAGTAAAATGGCAACCAGTAAGGAGCTTGCGCGAGGTTCATCCTACGTCAACGCCACTAAAGTAGGCACACACGAACAGCAACGTCATGCTACCGACCCGGCAGGTAAGCCTGTTTTTCATTAAGCACGGAGATATACCTCTATCGAAAGAAAATACCGTAACAAGCCAGGAAATGTATAAAGCTCTGACAAAAACACTTTCTTTTTCGAAAGTAAGAGGAATTCAGAAGATAGGAGGACTTTGGAGACTCTACTTGTCGGATCAGAAAAGTAGAATTGACCTCATCACGAAAGGTCTCAACTTCCGAAACTCGTGTGTCACTGTCTTTGATCTAAACCCATACCTCCCCGCTAGCCATGAAAACTTAACCAGAGTACTGATCAAGGATATACCCTTATCCGTTCACGACGATGCTATTTGAATGAATTCCAAGCTAGGAATTTGAAAGTGGCGGGAAAGATTACACTGTTCCACCCCAATCAGGTCACCGACGACAACGCGACCATGGTATGTTCGAACTGCCTAGTAAAAGGGCATCACCGTTCCAAGTGCAAGAGTGAAGTGATCTGCCGCTTTTTGTCGCAGACCTGGCCACTATCAGAGAGACTGCACGACTACGATAAGCGATCCAGAACCTTCCTCTGGTGCTCCACGAGATGACGCCGCTGATCAACTTGGAACACAGGGAGATACAGCTACACCGTCGGTCTCCGCGAATATTCGCGAGCATTCAGCTAGTGGTTCACAACAGAGCATGATTACACAATTCCTGCAGCAAGAACGTGAAGCAGTTACCATGACAACGGAAAACGCGATTCCTCCCTTCGAGTCGCAGTCTTCGAACGATGATTCCAGCAACGACGGGGACGACGAGAGTGAATCATCAAAGCCCACTCACAATCGCGATCGAGTTTTAAGCGACACACAGATAAACTCGCAATCTAAGATAACGCGATTCGTCTCCGCCACACGCAACTCGCAACAGGGTCAATCTAGCAACAACTCTTCTCTTCTACAAGAAACCACTCCCGGAGTTTCTTATAGCGATACAGCAGTGCAAAATCAACATAACCCTGATGATTCACAATTCTCTGATATCTCAGCTGAATCACCTGAATTAGTTAGACCTCGCTTGAGATCCGGAAGCGTCAACAGTCGGAAAAGGGAACAGAGAGGTAATAAAGACAGCCAAAAAAGAAATGATCGCTTGTTTGTGCTTTGAGTGCTCAGTTACACATCTCCATCCCATTTTATAATGTCAGTCTGTCATTTTGTCAGTCTTAATGTCCGCGGACTTAGAAATAAAGAAAAAAGAAGACAAATATTTCGATGGTTTCATTGTTCAAAAGGTGATGTGATTTTTATACAAGAAACCTATTGGACATCAGATATAGAAAACTGTATTAGGAATGAATGGCGTGGACCATGTTATTTTTCTCATGGATCGAATCATTCATCAGGGGTAGCAATTCTTTTCGATCAGAAATTTGATGTTGATGTTATTTATGTGAAACAGAATAATGATGGTAGAATTTTGCTTCTGAAAGTTGTCATTGATACTATACAGTATTCTCTTGTTAATGTATACGGACCCACATTAAAAATGTTTAAGGAGAGATTTTTTAGAAACTTACACCTCTTCCTTACTAGGAATGGTGTGAATGATTCAGATTCTAATCTGATTTTAGGTGGAGACTGGAACTGTTAATAAATGCATGTGATGTCCAGGGTACCTACAGTAACTTTTATAAAAAAAACCACGAAATTTTTGTAAACTGTTAAAACAACATTTACTATGTGATATTTGGAGAAAAACAAACCCCCTTTGCAGACAATTTACCTGGAGAAACTACTCTCTACAAATTGCATCAAGACTGGATTACTGGCTTGTAAACAAAAATGTGCAGTTCAGAGTAATAAAATCAGATATTAGACCGGCAATACGAGCCGACCATAATGCAGTATCACTCAAAATTAAAGTAAATAATAATAACAATAAAGGTCCAGGTTATTGGAAAATGAACACTAGTATTCTGAAAAATGATGACTATCAAAAAAGTGTTCGTAATATCATAAGCAAGGTTCAAGAAAAAGATCTTACTTCTTCCGAAAAATGGGAATTATTGAAAATAACGGTTCGTAAATTCACACAGAAAATTTGCAGTAAGAAGACTGTCAGGAAGAAAGAGAGAAAAGAATTATTACAAGAAAGAATGGAGATTCTCGGAAAACTGATTGATGAAAAAAAATAGTGATATTGAAACAGAAATGAATTATAAATCAGTAAAAGAAGAACTTGAAAGTATTTATAAATTTGAGTCGAAAGGTGCAGGTATTCGAGCCAGAGTAAAATGGATGGAAGAAGGGGAAAGAAGTACCAATTATTTCCTAAGTTTGGAAAAAAGAAATGTCTCTCGAAAAGGAATAAATCAAATAAGATCAGTAGACGGCAAGAGATTACTCAATAAAGAAAATGACATTTTGAAAGAAACTATGAAATTTTATAGTAGATTATACACCAATGAAAACTCAAATGATGATATAATGAAGGACTATGTGCACTCGCAAAATATGCCATGTCTAAATTATGATGACAGAAATTCATGTGAAGGTTTGTTGACCGTTGCAGAATGTAAACGTGTTTTTTTTTTTCCATGCAGAAAAATAAAGCGCCCGGTTGTGACGGAATTCTCGTCGAATTTTATCAGGTGTTTTGGACGGACCTTAATCAAATTCTTGTCGATGCCCTGAATGAGTGTTATGGTAATGAAACTCTGTCAAACACACAGAGGAAGGGTCTCATTACACTATTATATAAAAAGGGAGACCGACTAGATTTTAAAAATTGGAGACCTATAACACTCCTAAATTGTGACTACAAAATTATAGCAGCTTTGTTAGCCCGCAGATTACAAAAGGTTATAGCTCGAATTATTGACCCGAATCAAACTGGCTATGTTAAAGGTCGCTTAGCGGCTTACAATGTACGACTCACAAAAGATGTAATTGATTATATGTTAAAAAATAATGAAACTGGAGCAATCATGTTAATAGATTTCAGTAAAGCTTTTGATGTTATTAATATGTTGTTTGTCAATAACTGTTTGGAAAAACTGAATTTTGGACCATCCTTTCAGAAGTGGGTGAAGGTTCTTTATGCTGATATTACAAGTTCAGTCATTGTAAACGGTTGGATATCAGAAACATTCCCAGTCAAAAGAGGAATACGGCAAGGCTGCCCCCTCTCGGCGTTATTGTTTATATTAGCAGTTGAATTTATGGCAAATAGAATAAGGTTTAACGATGGCATCCAAAATATTGACTTTAAGGGTTGCATTCTACATTAAAGCTTTTACAGTACGCCGATGATACTTTGTTTTTTGTTAAAGATAAATATTCTTTAGTGAATATCTTAGATGAATTAGACTTATTCGGAAACATTGCAGGTCCAATATTGAATAAAGAAAAGACTGTTTTATTTTGGATTGGGGACACCAGCAAAAGATGGTCTCTTTCTGACCTAGATCTTAGTTGTACAAAAGAGCCTGTAAAATATTTAGGGTATTTTATATTAACAGACTTATACTATTCAATCAAAATAAGTTGGGAAAATAAATTGTCCAAATTACAGAAACTCCTGGATAACTGGAGAAACAGAAAACTTACTTTATTCGGAAGAATTAGAAGAAATCAAATAGTTCATCTTATGATAGTAGACACAACTCCACAAAAATATCTGAAGAAACTAAATAAATTGATTTTCAATTTTATTTGGAATTCAAAAGTTGAAAAAGTCAAAAGGTGTACACTCACCCAAGATTATAGCCAAGGTGGATTACGGATGATTGATGTCACAAAACAGATATTGAGTTTTAGTTTAAGATGGCTTGGTAGATTATTAGATGATAGTGAAGGTCCATGGAAGAACATGTGTCATTATTGGTATAATTGTATTGGTGGTATAAATCTCCTGTTGCATTGTAACTATGGTCACAAATCATTGGATTTTCAAAACATACAACTACCTGATTTCTACTTGGAAATATTGCAAGCGTGGAATTATGTAAAGAGTTATGTTGTTTGTGAAAATGGTTCTATTCAAAATATGAATTTGCATAAGCAAATAATATGGCATAATAAGAATATTGTTTGGAATACAAAGTCTTTGTTTTACGAAGATTGGTTCAATTGTGGAATTATTTATTTACAAGATCTCTTTGAGGAAGGAAATTTTGTACCTGTTGAAAAGATTCTAGCTCGTCTTAAAACAAGGAAAAGCAAGCATAATCTCTTATTCGATTATGCTAAACTAAAGAAAGCTATTCCAAAAATATGGGTTAAAGAGTGTTGTACAAATACGTTACCAGTAAATCAAATCCATGACTCTCTTGAAACTCCTATTTTTTCTTTTGGAAAAGCATCCTTAGCAATTAGTGACATAAGTAGTAAACGTTTTTACAACTTGATTTGTTTTAGACCGATTTTCACTAATAGGTGTTGTCTCTTTTGGGAAAATAGATTGCAGACAGATATTGACTGGTTTTCTGTATTTAAAAGGAACTTGACATGTATACGAGAACTTCGTTTGCGAGAGTTCAATTTTGAATTGTTATACAATTTATTACCTGTAAGAAACAACCTTTTCGAATGGGGTCTAGCAGACGACAAATATTGTCCGTACTGCCACGTAACAGAAGATTTAGTACACGCGTTTATTGAATGTGATTTGAACAAAGAGTTCTTTACCTATGTTAAGCAGATTGTTATGCATACTTTCAATAGCGACATTCGTGTGAATATCTCTTGTTTACTGAAAATTAACACTGACAGGAGAACAGACATAGTAATGACAATTGCCTTTTGGTGCATTTATAAAATGTTGATAATCAGAAATAAATATGGCTATGACCAAAGAAATTTAAAGTTTAGATACCTTTTTGAAAGAGAAATAAAAAACAGAATAATGATAAACAAAGAATTGAAGAACTCAGATAAAGGATTACCAGATGAAGTGTTGAACGTATTATGATATTCAGTGAAGTTTCTCCTTCTTCTTGTTTTCTCTTCGTCATGCTGAAATGTACGTATATATATATATATATAAAACAATTGAGATAAAAATCTCCTAGAACAATATGATTGTGACAAAACACTTTTTGAGTTTTGGATATGGTAAATCTTTGAAACCTAGAGAGTTTGTTGCATATGAGAAG
>JAPZVO010001722.1:0-14371 GCA_029962745.1 Echinometra lucunter | reverse complement strand
GGTGGGTGGAGGGTGAGAGGCACCTCAAAACTGAAATGATTGCATTTATAAAAACATTCTGGATTTTACAGTGCCTAATACATCTCCAATGTCTTTAAGTGCTTTTACAGAAATATCATTACCCTGGTCATCAGATTCAGGCTTGCCCGCACACAACGTATGCACCTTCTCCACTCAATGGGGAGCATTCCAGCCAGGCGCCTTTTTGAAGACGCTTACAGTGCTAAACAAACCGCAATGACTTTCGCATCCTACCAATGATTCGCTTAACACCTGGGTGAAGAGCGGCAAAAAAATTGCACAGAAGCAAAATATAACTGAAAATCATGACAAATGCCTAAATAAAAAAAAGCCTAGCTTACCTTTATACTGTATCATTGTGAGACATTCTCCAAAGGATAATGTGTAATACAAGCACTGTTCTCATGGTTCTATATTGTCACTATATTAAGGGCAAGGTTAGGATAGAAAATAATAAGAACTGTAAGGAGCACCTAAAGAAATAGTGAACATGAGAAAGGTATAGTGGCCCTTGTGGGTTCGAGTCCAGCCAAGGCGGATGACTGAAGCCTACGTTGATGTGTTATTGTGCCCCTCCGTTTCATACACGCAGGGCTATCTACAGTGGAAACACTCCTGTCCCTGGATATAGGTACGCTAAATGGAGGTCTCGTGGTAAAGGAGAGTCACCACACCTTTGCACGTTAAAGATCCCACTGCACTATCGTATAAAGAGTAGGGGGAGAATACCCCTGGTGATGTGGTCCACCTGTACATCCCCCAATCAGTGATATCGGGGGGAGAGACCTCAGGGTTACAGTGATTCAATTCGCTTTTCCCCTCCCAGGCACAGGTAATGCCAAACCAATAATAATAATAATAGTGATAATGACAATAATGATAATAAGTACGCTCGACAACAGGTCATGTGTGACGTGAATTTTGCATCCCGGGTCCTGAACTTCTCGTCATGGGTCATGGATTTCGCATCCCAGGTCATGAATTTTGCATCCTGGGTGCTGAACTTCGCGTCACGGGTCATGAATTTCGCATCACGGGTCGCGAATTTTCGTGACCTGGACACAAAGTTCAAATGACGGGTCGTGATTTCGCGACTGGGGCGCAAAGTTGGCCGCGAAATTCACGTCACACATGATCTGTTGTCGAGCGTACTTCAGGGCAACCATAGAAAGGTGATTAACTTATATTGAGCAAAACTGAAAGGAGGAGAGAGAGAGAGAGAGAGAAAGAGAGGGGGATAGAAAGAATACCAGTGTGTTACTGATATCAAGTTCAAATACTCAGGAAGAACTTTTATAAACTACAGATTAATAATCGAAGCTGAATGATAATGAAAGAGAAGGATGATAGAGCAGACTACAGACCACACACAATGGACAGGAGTCAATGATAATGAATAGAAATGCAAAACATTTATAAATCGCCTCTGTAATAATCCAAGCCACAGCTATAAAGAACGAGGAAAGAAAAAATCCTTACAACCCCAATTAGAAATTTTGCTTTTAAGTAAAATTATAGAAAACAGGAGAAGATTCAGGAAAGAAGATTCAGACAACATGGTGGCAAAATAGGCAGACTGAAGAAAACTCGCATCCTTAACAGAAGAAACAGTTTGTACTTGACCCCACATCCATATAAGGAGGTTAAAATAATAAAAAAAAAAAAATGCAAGCAGCTTCAGCATAATTTACAATAAAAAGCAAATAGTCAGCTATGGCAGCATTGAACTTTGAATAAACATAGTAACCTAAATATCATCCTAACCAAACTATGGCTATTTGGGAAATAGTCTTTATGCCTGATTACATGTAGCATGCCAATTTGCTGGTAGAGATGGACCTTGACCTGCATTTTAAGCTAATTCCTGCTGGAGAAAGGAAAATTAAGTTTCTTGCGAAGCAGGATATGCTTCACTAGGCTAATGGAAACAAGGAAGTGCACACTTGGATCTTTTTTCTTCAGGAGCACTGAACATTCTAATGTCTCAAACTTGAAAACTGTTCAAGTTTAGTGGAGATGACCTAGCCATAACAGCAATCCCAGGAGATCAATAGGAAAGCTTCAACTGCCCACGCACTCAGATGCATACACAAACCGCAGATCTAGACAACATCTAACCACAAATATCACTTATCATTCACAGTCAATGGCCACATCAGTTACCTGTATATAGACGCCCCTTGAAAGAGTCAATGAGACATGGATCTCTGATTACACAGCTATACATCAATGCCTACAAAGTATGCACAATGTATGTTGACCTTTCTTTGAAAAGGAAAGTTGAGGAACGGTGAACTTTATCTAAAAAGATGTTTGCAAGAGCATTATGCTCTATGGTTTCCAAAGCACCAAATATGGTAGTTCTGCCAAACCTCCTGGGTATCCTCTGGAATGGAAAGATGTGCATAACATAATGCCAGAAATGTTTGCAATGTGAAACTTTCATGAAATGCACCCCACTGCCATTTTTAAAGAGACAGAAACGGCCAAAATCGAACCACTTGCAATGTTTGAGCTTTTTGTGAAGCTAATTTTTTTGGATCAGAACAGATAGCACACAGCACCTTGTTCTAATGCTTTCTGCATTTGTGTATAGCAACCAAAATAGGAGAAATGAAATGTAGTAAGTATTAACATTGCGATTCACATATTTTTTTCCTGATTTTCTGATATATGAAACTTCTTGTATTAAGACTTTATGATTGCAACCACAACTACTGTCGCTGGGGTGACAAAACCACGCATCTCAAAATCTTGAATGTTCAGAAGAGCCCCAAAACATGGCTTCCTTAGCATGACCATAGATGGAGGTGGTCAAGTTTCATTTATCAATAGTGGCCTAATCTCTGCAGATAGATAGGCATGTGAGGGTTTGAAGATACATTTTTGATATTCCTAGCTGTAAGATGATGAAAAGAACTAAATTTCACCAAAAACCGAGATACAAGGTCATGTCACCCCAACGACACTTTGTTGAATCACATGACATTCTAACAGTGGACAAGTTTTGCTAGCATGTTACTTAATTTGAATGAATTGCAATCCTTGAACCTTTTGAGCATGATTTTATTTCAGTATAACACATTTTCCATACACCCAAGCCTGGGTTGTGCACTTACTATTCAATGGTTTTAAAAAATGTCAGGGTAATACGGTCCCTTTAGCCTCCATCTCCCCCCCCCCCCCCCCTCCTTCCATGCATGCATGTATAAAATGACCTCTATGACCTTTATTCTGAACTGTACATTCAGCTTTAATCCCAGTGTGCCCTGGACATGCAACTTCCAACGTGCAGAGCCCCACAGGAAAGGATACCTAATGACAGTTAAGTCACTGGCAATTCAGGCGAAGTGTGAATACCCGCAATGACACACACCAACGGATACAAGAAAGATCAACATGACGGATCGTACAAAAGATGTGATGCCCTAAAATAGGCAATGAAGAGGTTGGTTTGGAGATGACTGAGGGAGTGTGGTGGAGATGGTGTGACTGGGGTTTGGGTGTATACTCACATCATAGAGTATTGACTGTTCAGAGACGAGGGGCCTGGGTGTGATTGTGCTTGGTAAAACGAGAATGACAATTGGCATGACATCATAGGATGTTGGGTTTCCTGTTTCTGACCTTCTCTCTAATTATCACCAGCAGGGGGTTGATGATTAATCCGTACAATTGTATCAATGCACCAACTAAGCCTCTCCACTGTAAAACTAGAAACTATACCTTTACAGACATCAAACTTATACAGATTGTAAGTACGGCCATTATCTGGGATATTTTCACGTAAATATGACAATTTTCAGTTGAAATCAACTACTTTGTCATATGAAACTTTTCCAGATCCACCCACTTGCAAAATTCAAGATTCTTTCATGCAAAATTAATGATAGAGGCTTGTGTCATTCTACAGGATGTTTGTTGGCTTTGAGATTATTGTATTCATTTTCTAAGATTCAACCTTTGAAATTACTAATATTTTCAGAATAAAGAATATACATTTACAATATACTTGTAATAAAGTTGTTTTATGTATCCGCTTTTCTACTGTAACATAGTTCGGATTACCTTCTTTTTCTTTCTTTATCTTATGTTTTTTTTAGAAAACTGTTATTTCAGTAGTAACTTGGTGAGATGTCTCTTCTTTTCCAGTACTAAGAACCTACAGAATGAATTAACCCATTGTGACAGGAATTATTTAAAGCCTTATTTGATCAGCGTTTATTCTTCAAATTGGCAACACCAACATTCTTATTTATTGCTACATTTTTCTTATAAACGTCATGTATCTGAAATGAATGTAAATTGACAGAAATTATGATGAGAAGTCAAAAAGTTGCCAATTTGCAGGGGAAATGGTGATTCTTAAACTTTCTATTACATTGCCAATTTAAGGATTTAATGCTTATTTTCCTTAAAAAAAATTGTCAGCATCAAACAACGAATATTGACGCAACCAAAATGGGCACAGCTTGTGTAGAATTTTTTGCTCTTTCTGCTCATGTATTTGATATGATTTTTAGGGCTTGCATCAAAAGTTATTAGGTCAAACCACAAAATGTGGACCTCTGTCACGAATGGGTTAAGGATAAATCTACAGAGTTCAAACAACTTGATTCATGATTTCATCATGCATTTATGAACATTGAAGAAAGCCAGGCCAAGTCCCTGAAGAGGAGAAAGCAACCTGATTCGATTATCATCCAGGCATTCGAATATGGTCCACTAGCAAAGATACAATTGTACAAAGTATAATTCATGAATATACATGGGCAACTGGCCACATGGTTCACTCCCACAGCAATGGCATCTCATGAATTATTCATGAAAAAGTTTGGAAGAAATTTCTGGGAAATTCTAGTTCTGAAAAGTAACAAATGAATCATCCATGCTCAGATCCTAAATCAACTGACCATTGGCTGCATACACTTTTCATACATACATAGTAACACCCATAAGTACCACAGTTGGCCATATAAACACACTATGGTCTTACACACATATGAATATGCATGTACTCAAAGTACAAAGTATTGGCCAATCCCCTATTCATACAGCCTAGTAGAAGGGGCAAGGCATAGGAAGAATGGATAAAGAGGCGGAGCCTGTTTGGAGGAAGTGATGTTTTGAATGGTGGGCAGATAGTGGGTGGGACCTATTTTTTCTGCAGTCACATACACCCACACTCACTCCATGGAGGCTCCCAAATCGAGTTGTCTTTTCTAAAAGGTGACATGTATAATATGGATGTGCATGGTTAGAAGGAGTTATTACCACCGCTCAGTTATAACTACCAACCCCCGAGTGGAAGATCATTGGATTCTTACATTCTTTGTGCCAATCTGGGCACTTGGATTATCCTAGTTAATCTATTTCAAAATTCTCTTGCCTTTCTGAACGACCAGCAGGGACTATAAGTGTATTTTACTTGGACTACCGACTGAATTTCATGCCTTAGTGTCAGGCCTTCGGAGAAATATCTGTGGATTACTTGTGATTTCTTCTCAGTTGGAACTTTCTCCCCTGGATATAACAGGCAAGTGGTCAGAGTGTGAATGCTTTCAAATCCTCAAAATCTTGGAATTACTAAAGGATATTTCAATTTTGATTTCTTGAATTCACACTTTATGAATGCTATACAAACTTTACTGACACACTTCCAGCTTTACTGGACATGTTCTGCTGATATATTCAGTTGTTTTGAAGTCGCTAAAAAAACCCAGCTCATACAATTGTCTTTCAGCTGTCAAAATATAGTTTGAGGAGTAACTGTGGAATAATCCCTGCTATTTTAAGACAGCAATATCATGGGAAGATACGATGAGATTTAAGGTTAAAAATAACACTTCCGTAATAATAATTTGACTTCCCCTTGGCATATTCTATTTTTCAAAATTACATCATGAAGAAAAACATCATCATGCTTCAGAATATCTGATCTAGACTGTAACAGCTGTTGAAATTCAAAGTAAATAATACTGAATTTCAACTGAGAAAGCATTTTTGTTCATACAAAATCAAACTTTATTCAATCGGTTGGTCCACTACATCTATCACAACATTGCTTACAAATAAATTTATTCTATAAAAGCATTAAAACTTAAGTTTTTCCTCAAACAGAAGTCAGCTTAGCAGAAAAATAAAGTATTAAAAAAATTGCAAGTTTTTAATCCTGCTTTTTTAGACAGTTGCCTTGACCCCTGCCATTTACCATCTTTGGTATTTGCTGTTGTTGTTTTTCTCAAGCATCTTGCTAGCAAGATTGATGATGGAGTTCAGAATATTCAATCAAATATATGGTGCAAATCATAATTAATGGTAACCACCATTACTAAACTGTCATTCTATCAACACAAAGGAAACATGTAGCAATGACATTTTTAGAATAAAAAACCAAAAAGTTTTTATCAGAAATGGTGCAGTGGTACAGAAAGATGTGAAGGCTGGGGAAACTAACCCATATATCATTTTACTTTGTCAGATAATTAAAAGAATTGGGAGTCCATGGAAATGTCCAAAAAATATTTTCCTGAAGTAACAAACTTGGTCTGTTAATCAGTCGTCATCAGTGCTATTGTTAATAATTTGAATATTTTTCAGTTAAAAACCCATTTCTTTTAGAAGCTATTACTTAGCAAATATAAAAATAAAAAGTTCTTAAAATAGCTGTAGTGAGTAATAGCTTCTATTTCTAACAATCTAGTATTTTCTAGTACTTTTCAATTATTTCCCTTTCCCTTCAAAACTATTTGCAAATTAGGCTTAGAAACCACAGATAATTGTTTAATGATTATTTCCCTGCATAATCATGTGTTCTCCCTGCTTTTCTGTTTTGCGACAGGATATAGAACCCTTGTGTTATCAATGGGAATAATTACCTGTGTAAATTGATTAATACTGCTGAATTTATCAACTAATACCTGATTTGGTGTTGTATTAATGCATCGCTATTCTCCTTTTCTGATAGGTAGAGCCAAGAATGTCAGTTCACTGAAAGCTATAAAATGAATGGCTTCCCCAGGTTCTAAACAGTAAATAATACATTGGTGATTCACTTTAAATAAAGGTAAAACTTTATATTCCGACACATGTTTCAAATCTCCATGTAAAGGATCATAGAATAACAGCTCACAGTGGGATGTATAACATAATTTGTGTTAGGAAAAAAGTAAGATTTGAGTTGGGAACTCCTGTCCAGAAATGTTTGGCATTTATCTAATTTTCATCTTCTTTGTTGGTAGTCCCAAAATTCCATATCAAGTCATTATGAATGGTTTCATCATGCAGAAAAGTAGAACGTTTAAGGTAACATTTACTGATAGCCCAAAGCACATTCTACTTCATACATCATACCAAGGGAGCACATGTCACACACATGGTCTTATGAATGCTCACTTTTCTCATCAATTGTTTTTATTATTTTTTTGGAATATATATATATTTTTTACCAAAAGCTGATGTAGTGCTAAGTGCAAGTTTCATTTCATTCAGTGAGAATTATTTTCTCTCATTACAAAGACTGGGTTACAGGAAAAAGATGTACCACACAGCTTAGGGGAAGGGAATTGAATCCTCTTAAGCTCTTACTATTCCAGTGCTTTATATCACAAGTAGGAATTATACAGCAGAGCCTTCAATGTGGTCATTGCTATGTATACGTGCTAGTTTAAATTTGCACAGGCATTAGGGTACATCAAGTATCAGTATATCATTAACCCAAAATATATTGAAATTTATGCTGACTGTTCCTAAAATGTTTTTCACTCACATACTAAGTTGTGAGTGAAAAACTTGCCTATGTTTATATACGTATGTTGTGAGGGTATTCCCTGTATGCCAGGATACAGTTTGGGTGTTATCAATTATTTCCTTTCCTAATACTGTGCGGTTCCTCACTGTACTTGCATTGGTAAAACCACAGCCACACATGGCTGCCAGCATGCTTCTAACCTTCCTCTCTCTACCTGACACAATTCATCATGGTTTAGACTCTCTGAGATGGACTGGTCAGATTCTACACCTGTAACAACCCACAGAGATACTTTTCTTAACCACTCTTCAGCAATAATAGCTTGCTGAATGTGCTTTTTTCTCTAGTCCCCAATGTAAAAAAAAAAACCAACAACAATTCAATCTCATATTCTTTAAAACAGTCAACTTTCTTCTTAGATTTTTATTTGCACAGGATCACTACTACTCTCATCATTAATGACTGCTTTGTAGATCATTTCTATGTTTCTATTTCTTCTCCAGCACACAAACACTAACTGCTTCTGTTTTATAATCACTGAAAAAAAGACATTGTTTTATAGAGTTGATTATCTCTTCTGTCTTCATATCTCTCTTCCTTGTTCAATTTATATCTCTTATGGGGTGTTGCAAGAAAGTTGCAATTGATTGCAAATAATTGCTAATTTTGAAACAACCATTCTGATTGGCTCAGGGTCTGCCCTTTTAAGAAGACATGCATGCAACAATGATTTTGATTGGCCAGTGACAATCAGTTGCAACTTGCAATCGATTGCAACTTTCTTGCAACACCCCATTAGAGATATATTGCAAGTTAATTGTCTCATTTTCCTTTTTAGTTTTATTTTTCTATATCTGCTCTATTATGAACATATCATCTGAAATAGTCAGGACTCCTTCTCTTACATTAAAACAATTATTGTGTTTTACTTACCAATAATTTGTAATCCTTATTTTCAGTGATTAAAGAAAAGAAATATTTCATGTCAAGGCTGTCTTTAGCACACCAAGGTGCTAATTATGCCGAGTGATTTCACTTCCCACAAAGTAGAAAGAAAAAATCTTGAAAAGTATTTTACATTGTATACTGTGTCAAAATAAAAGCTTTGATACTTTGAATGTTGATAACTTGTACAAGAATGAGATTTTTCAGTGTAAATATTCAGATTTTCACTTTTCAGAAAATTGAGGCCTCAAAATCTGTGTCAAAACACAACATTACCATTATTTCTGCCAATCATTTTCTGTCCAGTGTCATTAATGATTCACAACTCTGGGCTCAAAGTGGAGGTGGAATTTCAGCTGTGATAAACCACTCCAATTGTTGGGTTCTGAATGAATTCATGATGCACTATACATTCTGTTACCTAAGTTTTTTTTTTTTTTAAAGTGAAAATCTAATGAAATATTCATTATTTTGAGAATATAAATGAAGGAAAATTCATAAGACCTAATCCAAGAAAAGTGTACATCCTTCTACTTTACACTGTGAATCCTTAGTCCGATACAAGTTATGACTTTCTAGTTATTAACCATCAAATATAAGTCAATCCCTGTCCAATGTTTTCCTTTTGAACCTAAAAGGGTATACATATAACACAGTTTAATTGCCCACTTGGGCAAGTGCATTTAATTCACTCTGTTTATAATTTGTAAAAGAAGTGTGTAAAAGAAACAAAAAGTTTATGAAAGACAAATTGATTATGCACTTAAGTCTTTGATACAAAGTAAGCTAGAAAGATAATGATATGCAAAAAACTAAATGAAAATGAATTTAATAATGATAATGATAATAATAACAATAATAATAATAACTGGATTTATATAGCGCCTTTTCCAGATCCTACACCAATACTAAATCATTCACCTTTTTGTACCTGAAAACACATTATCTATTAAACATGATAAACATGTTTATGATCTCATCCAATGCTGCATTTGGCAGTAATACAGACAGTAAGCCATCCTCACTTTCTTTAGACTTCGTCTACCTTCTAATTGTAATATCATTCAAATTTGTGAGTTTTCTGAAATATTTCTGAAATACAATTCCTCATTGGCTAGACTGTAGTAGTCTCACAAGTAACTGAAATCAGTAGGTTGATGAAATTTTCCTTTGTATACTGCTCAACATTTCTCATGATGGCAATGTATTCAAAGACTTTTCATACTCATTTTAAGCAACACTCTGTTCAAAACAAAACAAAAATAATACATAAAATAATATCCCAAATTATCATTATCAAACTTTCAAATTTACTGCATAGCCCATTTCAAGTTCAAACTTAACCTTTATATAACATTGCTCTGTGTTTGGAAAAAAAAAATTATAACTGAAAAAAGATTGAAGATGAGGGGTAACTTTCAATTATAGAGTAATTCTAAATTGCAGATAGCAGGTAGATAGTCCATTTAATCATACCTGTAAGCAGCTAGTCTTCCTTCTTTACTCCACATTCTTAGTTTTGCTCTCATTGTACATCTAGTGTGCCTGACACTTCTATTCCATTTCACATTATATCGCATATTTATCAGAATCACCTCATTTACAAGCAAGGCTTTTTTATTTAGGCTCCGCACATTTTACATCTTCTTATTTTTTTGTGCCAATCATTCATATATCTCGAAACTTTCTTCGTATTTACCGCACATGTATTTGATTTGAGTTCTTTACAATTACATTTTGAAATTGACACATATCTCATTATCTGTTTAAAATCTGGATTGTTTCTGATGTAAAAGTGGAACAAATAAACTTCAAACTTCAAACTTCAAGATTCTTGGTAAGAGTAATAATAACAGATGATTTATTTGAATATCTTTGATCTGTTACAGGTGGATGACATTAACCATGCACAGAACACAGTTTCTACCAGTAGCCTTCTTACTGGTGCTCTTATCGGCGATATGTAAGGCAAGGCCAGCTGATAGAACACCTCATGCACTAGCTAACACTGTCTATCAGATGGACACACAAACCGTGCTCGACCTGGTGGTAGATAAACTCAACAGACTGGAGCATGAGATGGAAAAACTGAAACAAGAACAAATCCTTAGTTTGGAAACTAGAGAAGGAACTTACTCAGGTGCTACAATACTTCATAGAATAGGTAGGTGAATCAACTTTCAACATTCAACATCGGTACATGAGACCTTGTTTCTTTTTCGTGTACATGTAAATCTTGATGCGACAGATTTTAGTGATGTAAAATTTGTTTTTCTTTATTCTGTTTGTTCTTTTATATATTTTTGTGTGTTTAACTTATATTGACTATACAATTACTTAGAAAGAAATCTTACAAGCAATATTCAACCAAAATAAACTCTTATAAATTTCTTTCAGGATTCATTTAAAGTATCATTAGCCTCAATAGTGATTACTGGTAGTGTTCCTATTAATCCACAGGAAATTACGTTGTTTCCATACAAATGTTTTTCTTTTCTTTTTTTTTTCTTTTTTTTTTTTTTGCAAGCTAAGAATACCAGGGAAGAGTCTTGGGCTTGACAGAGAATAGGTGGTTATTTTGTTGCAAGATTGTTGCCGTTAAAAAGTGACCAGTAATTTTTCTTTTGAAAGAAGAAACACGACAAGTATGCATTAAAGTTATGACACAATCTCTAAAAATCCACAGCTCTGCATTACTAATAAAGGGCTTCTGCTGTGTCAATCTTATACATAAGAAGTTAGAAAAAAAATGGTCAAAGGTCAAGTTGTCAGAAATTCAAAAGTTTGAAAATGAAATAAAAATCTGAACAAGTGCAAAAAGAAATTGATGGAACAGAAGTGTAACTGGAAGATTACAATAAATTGTAAAGTCTTTAGCAGATGAACATGTATGATCTCATAAAAAGGGGGATTACTTACATGTACATAAACAAATGTCTGAGAGCCATCAAGAATGTCAGAATGGATATTCACAGAAAAAAAACATCAAGATTGATTTTCTTAGATTTTCCTTGAGGTGACTGGGCATACTTGCACCTGGAGCTCTGTCACCTTTGGTGGTGGCAGGGCTCCCTTGAATTAGGTTAACTGTTGTGCTAAGCTCACAATTCAGTCAATCACCAGACTTGCCCACAAGTGCCAGCTTAAACTTGAACAAATATTCACAAAGAACTGAACAAATGGGTTGCTTACAGCACAGATAAAATCAGTCAGTGATAAATCACATGATGTTTCAAGAAGAAAAACATTGTCATAACAATTTTCAGGAGTGGCATGAGAACCTTATTACCTCTCCTGATAATTGATCATAACAGTAATTTTTATGCTTTTCTTGAATTCATCACCAGGAGTTGGGGAAAACAAACAAACAAACAAAAAAGAATCAACAATAATAAATCTTTCCATGTTTTACTAAACCAACCTCACTTGAATTATACAAAAGAGAGGAAAACAAGTATTTTCCCCCTTGTAATCTCCCTAATATGGTGTGGCAGTAAATTTTCAATATGACTACAGGTATTTCCAAAAGATTTCTGTAGCTTTTGTTATAGAAATTTTTACAAAGGTACAGACAACCATATGAAGATATATGTACATGTATTTCAAATATGTATCAAGACTATTAACCCATTCGTGACAGGGGTCCACATTTTGTGGTTTGGCCTAACATCTTTTGATGCAAAGCCCTAAAAATCATACCAAATACATGAGCAGAAAGAGCAAAAAATTCTACACAAACTGTGCCCATTTTGGTTGTGTCAATATTCGTTATTTGATGCTGAAAATTTTTTAAAGGAAAATAAGCATTAAAATCCTTAAATTGGCAATGTGATAGAAAGTCTAAAATCACCGTTTTCCCCTGCAAATTGGCAACTTTTTGACTTCTCATCATAATTTCTGTCAATTTATATTCATTGCAGATACATGACGTTTTATAAGAAAAATGTAGCAATAAAATAAAAATGTTGGTGTTGCCAATTTGAAGAATAAAAGCTGATCAAATTAGGCTTTAAATAATACCTGTCAAGAATGGGTTAAAAAGGAAAATATTCTAAATGTATTTTTCTTATCTAACATAAAATTTATTGTTCACAGATTGTTAAAAAAAATCATTCTGGAAAATTTGTAATATATTGTGGTTATCAAGACTTTAGCCAAATAAAACGTATTTCAGTACATGAATCAGGCACACAGTATTTCACAGAATAGATGGAGAGAAATGGAATCTTTGTAAGCATAATGAATATGACATAGGACTTTTACCCCACTGAAATGTTGGAAATATCTGTAAGGTTTGGGGTTCAGTGAGTGTCTAGATATTGACAAAAGCTTGTGATCATACTCTGACTATAAATGTGTATTTCATAATGATTTGACTACACATTTTCCTTGTTAGAGATGAAAATTGTGTAAGTGACATAACAGCTATAACATACTAGAAATGACAAACTTTTTTACTGTTACAAAACCCCTGTAACTTTGCACTGCACACTATACGATCTGACTGCGACCCGATTTTCTAACAAATGGCATTTTTCATTAAAGGAGAGTCTAGGCAATTTCTGTAAGCATGGATCATAAAGAGAAAAAATTCAGCTGCTAGAAAATGTCTTACTTTACACAACATACCCTAGGATTACCGAGCAATCAACAATTAACTTGTATAAACAGACGTTCTAGTACGAGCCTGTTTGCATCCACAATACAGTTTGCAGCCTGGCCCAGTGACGTAGCAGATGCACCGCACACGGGCGATGCATGATGATGATAAATGATGCGAGCGATATGTACATGTACAAGCGCGAGCTTTACGATCCACTGCAGTGGAGGTACATATTTGTTTGTTTTGTTCTCACATATCATACGTGCACTGTAGCTTCGTTTTTCTGAATTTTAGTAGATCTACAGCCATATCATTTCTGATTTCACTTATGCTTCTTGTGCCTACTTGTTAGCCTCAGAATTTGTAAAGACCGTTAAATCTGACCATATCGATGGGCGATCGACGGGAAGGCCTTACAATTTCTCGTGGGCTCGTAGCCCATCACTTTTGCACGCATATACCATATCCACCGGCACTGCTATGGCGTCACTACAATTCAGAATTAAGTTTGCTTTCATTCCTACAGGGAGGCTTGCAATAGCCTGGAATTTCAATTTTAGTATTCACACGACTATTCGAAACTTTGATCATTAAGATTTCACATGTTTGAATGTTCATATCAAATTCATATCAAATACTATAACAATTGGATACTAGATAGCAGACGGATCGTATAGTGTGCTGTGGGCTTAATGGTTCGTGACATCATCATATCCATAATATTCAATTCATTCACCATGATTTACAACCAATATTGTAAAATCCTGATATCCAATAATTGGACTTTTTGACCAAAATTGTTATATTTCACTTAAAGAGTATGCTGGGTTTTTTTAAATCATGTCTGAATGTACTTCAATTCTACTGATACACTAATCCAATGAGTGAGCTAATTGTGCTCCTTTGTTTGATACTGAATTTGTCATGATATCGAACACATATAATGCTGGGGTTATTGCCAGGTTTGTGATTTTTGGAAAGTGAACATTTTCTATGGAATTGCCAATTTATGAAAATGGCACTATCAAAAAATTTATTTCTGCTCATAAAAC
>JAPZVO010001721.1:0-14387 GCA_029962745.1 Echinometra lucunter | reverse complement strand
GTGTGTGTATATATATATACGAACAGAAAATGAAACGAAACGCAAACAGAAGACAAAGTCGATCTTTGCATCCCCTAAAAATTGGCTACATTTTGGCTTAAATTCGTATCCACTTTTTCTCTTATCTTTTACCCAATCGGTATTGTACTCTTTTATACACTAGTAACATTATGCGAATATTGTATTGCATCCTTTTTTTTGCAGTGTATGACTAGGCATGCGATTGGCGAATAATATAAAATGATTGTTTGTGTTATTTGATACTTCAGACAATTATGTAAGCAGTCAATAGCAAAAAAAGGGGAGGACTCATGGTTGTCGAGCCTTCCCTATGGCATTATGTCAAACTTGTTTAAAGATACTTTTAGAAATAAACCTATAAATTAATACAAAAGCGAGTTTGTTTTATGAAGAAAGAGAGATGTAATATTGATAATTGGGCTTTTAAACTGCAGAGTGAGCTGTGAATACTCGTTTGATACTGTTCTTGTTCGTGTTTGCAATAAAATGTGTTGCCTTACTTAACTGAAATAAACTTAGAGTTCTGAATTTCAGCTACGTGTCAGTCAGTGTCAAACGCGACCGATAATTTTAGACCAATCGTCACAGTCCCTGTGCACCTTTCATTTTCTCCATCATTCCAGAAGTCTATTCTGTTTCATTAACCCTTTCCTTCCCTCACACTATCCTCCCCTTAAAAGCAAGGAAAGACCAGGGGCGAACTGGCCATGGGAAGTTGTGGGTGTGGGGGTTCCCCACGAGGCACCTAATATTTTGGCTGAAAGGCCATTCGATTATGACATGAGTGCCGGATTTACTAGGTCAGAGGCCGGTAACAGTGACACTCTCCAACCAATTGGAGTCCCAATCTGTCCCTGGAAAAGACTCGTCGGCACCGACAGGGTTAAACTCCCTTTTTTAGTAGGTGTCTCATTGATGTTGTTCAACCTACGCTCAATTAAATCTCAAAAGACGCACCCTTTGGATGCATTTCTGGTGGTAAATTGACGTTTAGTTTGTGTTTTGCAAGCGTCGATGACAATGTACTTGATAAATATGGCACGTCGAAACCAGAATTTTTTCTTTTTTGTTCGTTTCGGGGCCAAATTGACCAGTTTGCTATTTCATTAATGTGTAACTTTAAACTGCATGGGTTGAGTTTAAGGTGTCCTTTGAAAAACGAACAACTTTCTATCCCTTTCCCTTTGTCGTCTCTAAATGAGCAAAATATTTTATGAGCAATCGTTTCATGATGTGCCCCTCAGTGGTTGCCTATATCTATTAGCGTGTTCTTGTTCTCTTTATATATTTGTCTGCATGGAATTATGATGATTATGCAAAAACTGTCCTTAAATTAGGCTGTAACTATACATTTTAAAAAAGAATTTAGGAACAATAATAAGAGAACTTGAATATAAAAGTGAATTGGATCCAAAGCTAAAAATCGCATATCAAGAGAACATAACTCCGAAAGGGGTGTCGGAGTGGGACTTACGTTCAGATTCACTTTGAATGTAGAGGACATGAAAGTGATTTATCATAGAGAGAGAGAGAGAGAGAGAGGGGGGGGGGGGGGGTTGGGGAAGGCGGATGGAGGGGATAATGAGTAACTTCAGCATTCATATCATGCTTTTTTTTTTCTTCCAACGCAATCTCGTTTCTCTTTTTCCAGTTTAAACATTGGGAATATTTGCTCAATGTACACATGTTAGAATTCCTCCTGCTTCTATCATTATTCTTTATCGTAACCCATGCCTCACGAACTATTGTTGTTCACTATTTTCTAAAACAGTAGAATACCGACCTCCAATCATCCAAGGTAGACAACGCGGGAAGAAAAACGGCGCGCGCGAGAGAGAGAGAGAGAGAGAGAGAGAGAGAGAGAGAGAGAGAGAGAGAGAGAGAGAGGGAGGGGGGGGGGTCGGGAAAAAGAAGAGAAGGGATAGAAAGTAAGAAGGAGAGATTATATACATAGAGACGGAGGAAGAGAAAAAAAAAAAAAACGGAGAGAAATAGAAGGGAGAGGGAGAAGAAGAAAAAAGAGAGGAACAGAGAGAGAGAAAGAAAGAAAAAAAAGGAAGGAGAGAGATAAACACAGACAGATGGATAGAAGAAGTGAAGATGAGGAGAGAATGAGCAAAGAAGAAGAGAGAAAGAGAGAAGAGGACAGAGGGAGAAAGAGGACAGGAAAGAGAACAAAAAGAGGGGAAGTCGAAATTTTGTCATGCTTTGATGTGCTAACCTTTAACAAGAAAAATTAGAAGAAAAAAAAAATCTCAAAATCAATAATGAAAGGAAAGATATCAACAGATGGGAAGCTTTAATAATAATAATAATAATATGTAAATTTATATAGCGCTTAATACAAATGATCTAAGCGCTGCATATCATTACCCCGGCTTTAGCACGGCTATCCTGATCAGGCGCTCGAGCATTCAAGGAATTTCTTCCTACCGGGTACCCATTACTACACCTGGGTGGAGAGTGACAAATGTAGATAAACGTCTTGCCAAAGGACGTGAGGCGGCAGCGGTGGGATTTGAACCCCGGACCCTGTGTTCAAAGTCCGGAGACTTATCCACTGATCCAACAACACCTCTAGACGAATAAAAGAAGCTATGAGAAAGAAATTGAAAATTGGGAATGAAAGAAGAAAGAGACAGAAAAATACACAATAGGGGAGGTATAAAGAGAGAGGGGAGAGAGAGAGAGAGAGAGAGAGAGGATAGAGAGAGAGAGAGAGAGAGAGAGAGAGAGAGAGAGAGAGAGAGAGAGAGAGACTCGGAGGCAGGAAAGAATACAAATGTAAGAAGGCAATTTTAAAAAAGAAGTGTCGTCAAATCATATTCTTTTGTGCGAGGTTGACAAGCGTGGGGGTTGGGCATTGTTTGGCGACAGTTCGCTCCTTTTCGTATTTTTTTTCTCTCTTTCCATCTTGCTCTCGGTGTGCACACATAGAAAGAAATTCTTACCTTCATACTGACTGCAAACGGCGCGCGTAATGCATTCTAGTCGTCTCGCTTCATTGGGGGAAAAGTTTTAGGGTGAAAAAAGTTCTCTCAATAGTGCGGGTTGCTGAACAGGTTGCGTATAGTACGAGGGGTTTACTCAACAGCTGATTTGGAATACCGTCGTCGTGACCTAAGTTCGAGTTCGATTTCGATTTCGGAGGGGACCGAGAAAAGGAAAAGAATAGTACCCTGAAAAAAATGTAATTGTCGACTTTGGATTAACCTAATTCTTTATAGTGTTATTATGTTCCGTCTTGTAGAGTATGACTGGTTGTATAACTGTCCACAAATTGCACCATACTTGCTCTAGAGAGACTCGTTTGGTGAGAATTTGGCTTCACTGTTTACAAGATACACGCGGGCTGTACTTTTTCGACGGCTACTTGGTACAAGCCCTTTCTATTTCGTGAGCAACATTTCAAGAGATTTGTTTTATCGATGTGGGGACGTTTCTGAGGCTGATCTTAATATTGGATTAGCGTCTTGTCATCATGGTTGTGATTCGAGTGGATAATCTAATCTAATCCCACTCTGGTCGGACGTGGAACCATCAATTCCTGATTGGACAATCGGCTTCTTAAATTTTCTACAGATCTACGAGCCATACTGAAATATAAGGTAAGAGATAAATGATTATCATTATCACGAGTGAATGTCAGCTGAAAGAAGAGTTCCTATACTTCTGCACTCGTTAGAGCTATCCGCCACTAATAAGGGTGAATATAATGAAGCATGACAAACGACTATGCTATATTAATTAAACATATTTCGTTATCGCGAAAGAAATGAATATGTGAAGAGTTTTATGAATAATTCAAGACGCCACTTTGTATTGCAATATTCATGACATTCACAATTTCGTTATACTCGTAGTATGAGAGTAACAACCCCCCCCCCCCATCACTTACTATCGACATATTGCCTCCACAACTCTATTTCACTAACCTTCTCTATTATCCCCGCCCCCCCCCCCCGTCTTCACTCCTCTCTCCTTAAAGTCTCCTGCAGACTGTTCATCCACAACCCCCTTCTCTTCTGTAATGAAGATTTTCCAATCCTTCTTTTCGTAACTATATTGGAATGTAGTAGGTGTTGTGAGAGAATATTAGAATAGTCATATCGGGTGTGTGTGTGGGCGTGTGCGTGCACATGTCATGGGTCATTCATCTAATGGTTTTTGAAAAATGTACAAGATGTAATGAATCACGCGTGGATAGTCGAGTAGAAGATTTTGTTGTGTGTGTGTGTGTGTTCATATACTCCAAGGGAGCTTCTTTTTCTTTTTCTTTTTTACTTCCTTTTCGGGAATAGCTTGAAAGTACATGTATTCACATTGTTCTCACTATGTACAACCTTAACATACTACATTCATCAAGACCTCACTAGAGGACTTTCTAATATGAACTGAGGCCCGCCCAACGAGAACAATATGTGGCATTGTGGAACTTCTGACAAAAGCTATGATAATGCAATTATTAGTCCCCCCCCCCCTCCCCCTCCCCACGCGATATACATCTTTTAATTGAATAGGGTCGGGCGAAACCCTCTTGAAAGGGTTTGTGTTGTGAATATTTGAATGATCATAAGGAGGAAAGGAAGAAGGTTTTTTTTTTTTCTTTTACGGACACTGATGAAAAGAATTAATGTATAATTCCAAACCTCTTTTTATGTTCTGAAGTCTTTTAAAATAAACATGACATTAAAACATTTTCATTGATTAGTCATAAGTGGTTGCGCAAGCTCTAACCTATCTTTCGGTTGCATTGAAGATCCTAAAAGAAGTCCTCTGAATGGCGATGACTTTTTCCTCTTTTAAATGAAATAATTCAACAACGGAGACCTAATACTATACATCCTTGCAAGGACGACGATGTTCATAACAGCTGGCACATAACATCTTTGATAAGAAGGAAGATATACGGGCTTATTTTACAAGTTTGTTTCCCATGTCCCTCTTCCCTAAAAATACTAAAGAGACAATATCACCGTATCACGGAAGAATCAGTGGTCATGGTGGTCGTAAACGTAGTGGGAAATAACGATCATTATAAATCTACAATAGCAAGATAATAGAGAAACATACAGAGGTGTGACAATATTATATAGCTGGATGATTGAGACGGTGGCAGACCTGGCGGGCTAACCCGTTACCTCCAAGATTATTGTATCATTTCTTAAAGTGGTAGAAAAACAATAATACCACCAGACTATAGATTAGACTAGACCATTCAACTAACTAAAACGTGACGTTGCGTTTAGCACAATATTTTTTGATTACTATGATATCCTTTCAATTCTCTATGCCTTTCTTTCCACAAACTCTTATTCAAACAGGCCAAAATATATACTGGCATAATGTGTATAATGTATATGTCATTAATCACTTTAAAATTTTTCTGGGAAAAAAACATTTTCTAGGAAAAGCTACAACTTTTTCCAGGATTAGGAATGGTAACCTTGAAAAAAAAATAGTTGCATGGCACCCATAGTAGAGACACAGTAATTGAATATATTATATATATGTATATATATATATATATATATTTTTTTTTTTTTTTTTTTTTCCATAATGTTTTTATTGGGGATTTCATCAAATACGCATCAATACATCCATATAAATCAATATAAGCAAAATAATATAATACAAGTCTTCATTTTGTTTCTACAGCATAATTTTCTTTGATAAAACATCAGTTAATGAGCAAAACAAGGAAGAATGAAACCCCTTATATACACATATATATGAAAAAACAAACAAACAAAAAAAAAAGAACACATGCATGCACACATAAACCTTTATCACCCCCCCCCGCCCCCCCCCCCCCAAAAAAAAAAAATACATCTGCACACACATCCATCGACCACACGACACACACCCACACACACCGGCACCCACCGACTGCTTTCAGTCTTGATGAATTGAATCTGAAGATAAATGTCTTGACACTGGTTGTAATTTAATACTTTCCCATTTTTGTAGATGTTTACATAGTTTGTTTCTTTTTATAGCCAACTCTTTTTCCTCATCCTTATATTCCAATATTATTTTAAACAATCTATCTAACTTAGGAACTGAACCCTCTGACCTTGACCGATATATGATATACTTAATTGTAAAAATTAATGTATTGCAGCACTTAATCCTAAATGAGTTTCCCAGTATTCCAACATGAACATTTTCCCACTTTACGTTTTGTAGTTCTACAAGCCCAAATCTTTTAATCACTCCCTGCCACAGGGGCTTGACATATACACAGTCCCAAAATAAATGCAAATATGACTCCGTCATTTGTTACAGAAAGAACACTGGTCGTCTTCAACAAAACCAAATCTTAATAGATGTTCTTTTGTATAAATTGCTCCGTGGAGTAATTTGTACTGAAATTCCTTAATCTTTAACAAAAGCGTTGTGATTCTGGGTTTTATAAATATATCTTTAGTTTCCTTTTTTGAGAATTCAAAATCATTTTGACCATCCCGAATTTTAAAGTGTATAAACGTTGCAAATCTGTTATAAAATGATCGTAGACCTTTCTTGATGTTAGGTCTCTCAATAGGATCGTATTTTCAGATATCTTTAAAGTAATATTAAAATCTCGTACATCTACTGAGTAGTATTTGTCTGGCCCCCCATCAAATTCCCGCTCTTTGAAATAACATTGCACATTTCCCAAATCTTAGCTATGTTATCACTACATAGACCTAAATTCTGAAAGTATGCCAGTGGTCTGATTTGATTCTTATTGAGAATGTGATCAACTAAATAAATATTTTTCTTATACAATTCTTCATGAAAATCATTTTGTTTTATGGAGGTAGTTTTTATTATTAAAAATTATTGGATTAGTTTTCCCTTCTTGAAAATTCCTACAGCTCTCCATATCCTGCCATGCTTTTAACATTTCTAAATAAAATATTGGTGCTTTGACTGTAAGTAGTTTCATATCATAATTGCAAAGGGAAACAAATCTTCCCCCAACCGTCCTAAAGATATGGTCAAAATACAATTTCCATCCCATATTCCTTTCTCCATACAGAAGTCTCTTCAGCCACATAAGCCTTTGGGTTTTCACAAATAAATCAAAATCAATCATTCTTAACCTCCATCACCATATCTTGGTAACAGATCGCTCTTTGATACGATCTTTCCCATTCCATATAAATTCAAAACATAACTTTTTAATTTCAGCTACCACCCATTTGGGCACAACTAAAGCCGAAGAGACGTAATTCAGTTTGGAGAGAGCAAAAGTTTTTAAGTAAATGAATTTTCCCCATAATGGTCAGATCCCTTTGCTTCCACCAACCCAGAAGCCTTTTTATTTTACTAAGTATCTCTTTATAATTAAGTTCCTCTCTAATGTTAATATCCAATGAAAATAAACTCCTAAAATTTTCACTTCTGTCACTCTATTGCCCATGGGAAGTGATTGCGAACCCTCAATGCTTTCCCCTAACCTCATGACATTTGTTTTTTCAATATTAACTTTTAGCCCACTTGATTCAAAAAAGCCTCTGAAAAATATCCTTTAATCTCAAAATTGAACTTATATTTTTAACAAATAAAGTCATGTCATCAGCGTACAAGACTTGTCGAATTTCAAAATCACCAAACTCTATACCTTTGATCACGTTATCGTTTCTTATTGTATGTGCTAATATCTCAATTACTAGGAGGAACAAATAAGGAGAAAGTGGGTCACCTTGCCTTACCCCTCGCTTAATATCAAAATACCCTGTCGAGACACCTCCATTCATCACACAACTACTTATTCCATTGTACATTGTTTTAATCCATGAACAAAAAGACGGACCAAAGCCAAATGATTCTAGAGCTTTGAAAAGGAAATTGTGAGAAACAGAGTCAAACGCCTTTTCAAAATCAACTGCTATTAAGAAAATGTCCTCCTCATTACTATTAATACTATGAAAGATCATATCGTCTATCAGACGTATTGCTTCTCCAATATATCTATTTTTCATATAACCCACTTGATCTAAATGAATAATTTCATCTAAAACATCTATTATTCGGGTTGCCATAACCTTTTGCGAGTATCTTATAGTCTGCATTTAATAATGTGATCGGTCTATAATTTTTGATATATAATGGATTTTTGCCTTCTTTTTCTATCAAAGTGATTACACCTTGTTTCTGAGATGTCGACAGTCTTCCCGTATCAACAGCTTCATTAAAAACTTCAACCAACAGCTTTCCTATCAGTGGCCAAAACGTTAGATAAAATTCGACTGTGAATCCATCATTGCCAGGAGATTTATTAATTTTCATACTCTTTAACGCTTTATAACATTCATCTATAGTGACTTTCCCCTCACAAGAACTTTTGCTTACATTGTCTAATTTGGGGATGTTCTTACACATATTGTCAATGAATACATCTCTTGTCAATGATTTTTCAGAGTACAAATTGTCATAAAAAGAACGAATTATTTGCATTATAAACGTTTTTCTCTTTTGTTATTTCCCCATTCTCATTGTACAGTTCCCTAATAATTGTTTTCTTTTTATTCCACTGAAGTAACTGCTCAAAATATTCTTTATTCTGTTCACCTCTTCATACCAAGCTGCTCTTGACCTAACTTTAAGTCCCTCTACACTGTTATTATACAATTTCTTAGCTGACTCTTTTTATTGTCAATATCATTAATAATTGTAGAACTTTCAGAAGAGGTCACCAAATCTTTCTCCAGGGTTTTTATATCATTCTCAAGTTGTTTTATAAAAGTCCTTTTCTCTTTCGATTTTTTCCTTGAAAACTTCATTGCAAAACTTCTCATTTTCATTTTTAGAAAATCCCAAAAGACGATTTAGATTCGAATTCCTTTAACCACTTACTTTCTACAGTTCGTATTTCCTCTGACATTCCTTGAACAAAATCTCTATCCAAGCATAAACTGCTATTGAATTTCCAATACGACTTTCCGTATCTTCCATAACTTTTAGTAGATTTTAATTCAAAATATATGCTGGAATGATCAGGAGCTATTGATGTTATTATATCACAATTACCAACTATAGTTTCTAAATCTTTGAGATGAACCAATAGTCTAAACGACTTTGAACCAATGGATTATTTTGTCTAAAAGTAAATTTCCTCGTTCGTGGGTTCCGTTCCCTCCATATATCAATTAAGCCTTGTTTCTTCAAAAACATCTCCAAATGATCTACAAAGGTAGTTCTCACATTAAGCGTTCTTCCAAAATAATCCAAGTCTTTATTCAATATTACATTAAAGTCTCCCCCCAAAATGAGTGAATAATTGCAAGATAACAACTCAGAAATATCTTTATCTAAATTTTGTAGAAAGTCTACTTGTTGTTTACTTTTTCCCTTGTTGGAAAATAGACATTTCCTAATACTACATTTTCCCCCATCAAGTCTCCTTTAAGCAATATAAAGCGTCCGTCATTATCTTTCACCACCTTTTCCAGCTTAAAATTCAATCCAGGTGCTAGTAAAACAAGTACACCTTTGCTGTGATTCGTCCCGTGACTGAAAATTATTTGTCCTCCCCAGCCCTTTTTCCAATCTCCCTCGATATCCTGTGAACTATAAGTTTCTTTGTAAGAAGATTACATCACCTCTTTTTTCTCTGACCCAATCAAAAATTGCTTTCCTCTTGTGTCTGTCCCTTATACCTCTGACATTAACTGAAATGAAATTTAAAACCTCCATAATATCTTCAATGTTTTAAACAAAAGACCCGAGCAGGATAACGTTTTACCAGATAAACTATCTAAGGAATCGAATACTGTTGCACCAGTGTCAATGAAAAATTCAATGCATCTAACATCTGACTCTCTAGAATGGAACATATCTATTTGTATTTTCATTACAAGACCTAAAGCAGTCACACACTCACCACACAACATGACACACCCCAAATCACCACTACAAACATCCATAACGTGTTTAACATGCTCTACCGCACACATAACTTTAAGTGCGAGAGCTTGAGCCCCTCCCCTTCCTCCTTTGAACTAAAACTGCATTCCACGTGTAATTCCAAAATCCTTTATCTAAAACATGTACTGGTTGGGTTGTTTGCATATATGAATAAATCTAAAATACAATTACATCTCTTAAGAAGTAATGGCTTCTACTTCCCAAATAGATGCAACCTTTGTTCCCTGGAGAATGCAAACTATATTAAATCAACGTTCTATCCCCCTTTTTTCCCCCTTTTTTTTTTAAACTTATGTCTGACTTCATGCCTGGCATGATAAATATTTGGGAAATCAACCCTATTAACCCAACATAAAAAAAGCTTATGCATGCATGAGTGTTACTGTATGAAGGAAAAGCTTTAAACAAATGCATGTGTATATTACAATTCCTAAGACACATAACATCAGTGACCACTATTGTTATTCAGGTTTCAACAGCTGGAAATTATATCATTGCTTAAGTTAAATTGAAACAACATTTGCATAAACATGAATGTTACTGCAGGAGGGAAACCTTAAAGCAAATCTAGGAAAAGAAAAAAAAAAGCACTTGTGCATACACAGTCCCTAAGACATATTACATCAAGGGCTATTGTTATTGAGAGTTTCAACCGCTGGAAGTTACGATATCAATACTCAAATTGAAACAAAATCTGCATGCCGTAGAATAACGATAATGCTAAAAAGGGTACATGCACGCAATGCTATTATCAGACCTCATACTATTATACCATGCATGAATGTGAAAAAAAAAAAAGAAAGAATGCAATCAATCTCCTTTTTTTCCATGTCATTCCAACCGAACTTCGTTCTGTATGCCCACCAGTAACTACGAGCAAATATCTTGCCCAGAAAATCAGTGCATGATTCAAACTACCATGTATGCAAATAAGCTGGTGACAGAACAATAAGTATCAAGCCTATGACCCTGCTTTTCCCGATTCAACAAAACATACCATCATGTACACTCAATACAGTTCTCGGTTCTTATACTATACCATGAATGTGAAAAAGGCGATAACTCTCGTTCTTTTCTTTTCCGTTCTGAAAAAAAAAACAGCGGTGTGTTTGTCCAAAGTAATCATTATATTTTAGTTAAATATAAATAGCTTGCAGAATAAAATCCGTCCATGATTTATCTAGCCTATATGCAGATAAGCTTTAAACAGAACAATATATATACTTTTAGAGCAGTCAATATCAAGCTTAATCCTGCGAGTCTTCCGTCAAAACATCACCTCTTTTGTACCCAATACAATTCTCATCTGTTAAACCATGATGTGAAAAAAGTGACTCATTTTCCATGACGTATCAACCGAACTACGGTCTATATAGCAGTAATCATCAAATATTAACACAACTTGCCTAGTAAAATCATTGCATGCACAAATAAGCTTTAAATGAATAATTAATGATCAGCTTGGCAATCCAGTAACCGCAAAACATACCCTCAGTTTTGCATCATCCTGTTAACACCACAATGGATTTTACGTATTTTCATTATTTAGAGATAAAGTTCCACTATAAATCAACCTTGCCCTTCACATGCGTACTAATGAGTTTTAAGTTCATCCAACATTTTTTTGTTTGCAATAGTTATAAAACATTGAAATGATACAGTGTATAAGTTCCAAAATAAGTTTAAATCCACATCCTTTTTTTTTTATAATATAATGTTGATTTCATTTTGTTACTGTAATCATCATGTCTTCTTATCAGAGAGAAACAAAAAAGAAACAAATAACAAACTTTGATAAGTCAATAAGAGCTTCATCTACCTGATTGTCAAAAAGTGAGAAAAGGAAAAAAAAAATAAAAAATTGTCCAGCAAGATCAGTGAATGATTCATCTACCTCATGAAAATGAGACTGTGACAGAAAAAATATGCAGCTCTGTCAAATTAATTCCAACAATGCAATTACAATTATCTGCATATAGGCCTCGTGTACACTCATACTACTGAAACGCGAATGTGAGAAATGCATTCAAATCTTTTTTTTTCAATGCTTTTCTAACTAAACAACAGTCTATTTTTATAATAATTATCCTATTTTAGTATTCTATCACAACTTACTCAATAAAATCTGTTTATGATTCATATACCCCATGCAAAAGTTGGGGATAGAAATATCAAGCCTATAGCCCTGCGAATCTTTCATCAAAACATAATCTCTTTTCCATTCAGTACAGTTCTCATATTTAAGCCATGAGTGTGAAAAATGTAATCAACTTTCAATAAAAATTGAAAGAAAAAAAAAAAAAAAAAACTTTTTTTCCATGACGTACCACCCAAACTACGTTCTGTGTGCCTAACAATAACAATAATCATCATATACTAACACAACTTGTCCAGTAACATCATTGCATGATTCATCTGTGCCATGTGAAAAGCTTTATAAACAAATTAATAATTCAGCATTGCCAATCTTCTTCATCACCACAACAAATTCTGTTTTTCATATGGCTGTACAACTTTATTTTTGTTTCCAATAATTATTTATAATACACTGAAATGATACAGTAAATAAATTCTGAAACTATATACATTTCAATCCAAACCGAGCACATCCTTCTTTCATAATGTTCATGTCACTGCGTTATTGTGTTACTGCTATTTTTAAATTTCTTTGCAATAACTTGAGTGTTATTTCCTCCCTGTAATATCCTTTCTACTCATGACAAGTCTTACTTTTATCTAAGTGAGATTTTTCATTTTCTTTATTTTACTCTCTGAATGATAAAATATGGTATTATAGATGAGCTGGAGAGTTTTATTTTGGTTTCCTTTTTGTTCGTGTCAAGTTTAAATTATTTGGCAGTACTTTGTACTTGTGCTTGCTTGAATTTTAAATAGGTATACTGTCAGCCGGCTTCTTGCTAGAACTTGTTATAATGAATGTTAGAGCACCACATTTCGCTCGGTATGGGCCTGTCTCGTTGTGTCGAAATCATGGGTGCCACTTTCTTTGGTATTACTTGGCATAGCTGTGTGCCGGCAGTACTTTTCACATAAACCAAGCTCATTGCATGCTCCACGTTGTAACTAAAAAAGATGTCATTTTGATAACTAGTTGACACTATAATAAGAATTTCCGCTACAACATAACATCACGCCGTGTTGCTTATATGTTGTGATAAGGCACTGATAAATTCATTGATCTCTATATAACTGAAACTCCGATATTCTTCAAAATCTTACAGCACATATAGGCTAGCCGTGTACACTCAGGAGGTGATCATTTTAAAATAATAGCCTTCCTTTAAGGTATCGAAAAACAAATTAAGAATTTACATTTGCACTTCCTCTCCACACAGCTTGAAGCAATATTCCATCATATTGCCCGGGGAAAAATATCCTGGTCCTCTCAACATTGCAGATAAATTGCAGAGATCCCACGTAGTACTATGCTGTTTTTCTCTTCTGTTGTTTTTTTTTTTTAATTTCATCGCGCTGTATCTCCTTCGTATCATTTGCGACCACTATAATGAATTCACTTACTTCCACTTCTCCTTTGTCATTTATGAACACCAGTGTAGACCTGTCTAATTCCCTCCTTCCATGTTCTCCTCTGGCATGTCTGGCAAACTCTCCACGAAGTTTCTCTGTTTTGCTATCGGCAGCCATATTTTGTCGACGAACAATTTCGCAGGTTCAGATCTAGAAAAATAAGCCAGCTTTCCTGCCTTCCTCGCTGCAAACAGAACCGGCATTTGTGCTTGTCTTGACCTTCTTATGCGCAAGGGAATGTCCTCCCTGATTGACATTTTTGTTCCTTTCAGATTTTTTGCATTCCGCATGATGTTTTCTCTGTCGGCGTATCGCACGAAACGTGCCTTGATAGGGCGTGGCCTCGATGTCGCTGCAATTCTATGCACCCGCTGGTACTCTATTCTATTAGCTTCCTCTTCAGTCAGTTTGAGTGCTTTTTGGTAAAAATCCTTCATAACTGTCCTTATGTCTTCACCTTCCTTCTCCGGTAGTCCCATGAAGATCAGATTCTCTCTTGCCACATACGTAGACAGCTTATCGATTTCCATTTGCAGAGCCGATTCTTTTTCCACCACTTTCGCTTCCATCACCTTCAGTTTTTCCTTCGTTTCTTCTAACTCTTTACTTTGATAGGCAATGGCTTCTTTCACATCTTTAAATTGTGACTCAATCTGTTTCATCTGTCCTTTCAAACTGGCTTCGAAAGATGAAAACTTTTCCTCTAACCTTTCCGTTTGCTGCTCCAGCAGCCTTCGAATGGTGGGAAGCAGACTGACATCAGGGCTCGGCGGGGAGCCGGCTTCAGCCCGCGGTCTTTTCGAATTTCCTTTCCCACTATTACGGGAAGTACTCGCCATGCTTTATGCACTGGTTGGGAGAGGCTCCAGAAAACACGTCTTCACACACCCATAACCAAA
>JAPZVO010001720.1:0-14397 GCA_029962745.1 Echinometra lucunter | reverse complement strand
ACACTAACTATCAAGCGCCCTCTACCCTGGAAAGAAGTGTTCAACAGCCAGGTGTGACTGAGCGGCAGAAGACTATTGACGTACATACATATGATTATATCCCTATGGATAGGATGAGCAGGGTTTCTCCAAAAGTGGAACGTAATTCAATGGTTGGTACTGAAGAGGAAAAATGAATTACAGTTTCCCCAGGAGTTAACTATGAGAACTGTGATGTTTGGCGAAAACGCGATCGAAAATCATATCTTGATAAGACATCTTGTCAACAATAACAACCATTATGTTCATACCACCTTTCTCTCGTTGTTTTCATTGAGTTTGACAATAAACGATTTGTTCTGCTATGAAGAAGAGAAAATCCAGTCGTGTGTGACGGAAAAAATAGATGTTACTAAATCAACGGGAATACCTCAATTATTTCATCATTACCATTGACCATTCTGTAAATTTGGGAACTGGTTTGTTTCGATGTGCGTTTGTGCTGGAATTACTTAGATGATCGTTGTATCATTTCATCGAGTTTTTTAAATGGGTATAGTTTCATCAAAATATACAGTATAAATATATCGTAGGGCTATTGTAATATATTTTTTGTCTTCTCTCTGATTTATGGAACTATAGTCGAAATGTAATATTTACTCTTGTACTTATCCTCTAGTTACTAGAGCACTTGTGATTTATGAGCTGGCTGGACATGATCCTTAAACTGCCAGAGAACAGTGCAGTAACACCTGGTGCTGTTTAGATCTAAGTTAGTTGCTTTGTCATGAATGTTGCCTTCTTCCCATGTTGGAACTCACTTCAGATATGTATAATACTATTACCTCATACGAAAGAAGAAGAAGTACTTATCCTAATTCTTCTTGATATGCTTGAAATATTTCGAAACTGTAACAAAATCATTGTAGCTTCGTTTTTCAAAATGATGTAAAATTAATATTCTGTGGAAAGCGCAAGTATTGCAAGTACTGAAACTGCTTTTCTTTCTCTGTCTACTTCAGTGTAATTCGTAACACTTGAGCATGTAAAGAGTAGTTCATTCATAAGCTCTCCCTGAAAATCTCTTTTGCAGTGTCAGAATTATTTGTTCCTAAGAAGTAAGAAAAAAAATTATTAATTTTATAATTTCTTTAAAGTAACTTTATACGTATTTTATCATCATTAGCTAAGGATTTTGTTAAATGTATAGAAGTTTGTCAAATATTAATCAATTTTACCTTTTGCTTGCAAATCCAGAATCCTTAGTTCCTTCACTTTTGTTTTGTTGTGAATCTTCCAATTTTTCCTTTTCCTTTTTACGAGACACCATTGGAAATTTTACGGCTACCATGAAGTCGTTCGGAATTTATGCTAATTTGTTCTGTAGAAAACGTGTTCGCAGAAGCCATGTTATGTTCAAGCTGAAGGGATGTTTGAAAGATGAAAGTCATCTTATGATGAAATTTAGTTGCCGAGAAATGCCGCCCAAGAAATTGAATAAAATTGCAGACTAATGAAGCCTATGCAATTCCAAAGCGGTTTTTCTTGGTCGATTGTTCTTCAGATCTCAGTGATCCAACAATTCAATTTCTCTGTTAGACGGGATACTGGGTGTGTTGAGGAACCATGACGGAACTGGAAAAGAGCCTCAAGTTGAAGAGAAGAGGTGCCAAGGCCAGGTTTACACGATTGGGAAATGCCTTGGATTTCCTGGTAAATGAAGAACGCTCTGTTGATGATATATCTAAGGCAGAGTCGGACTATGAGGAGGCCTACAAGGATCTTCAGGTGAAACACGAAGCTCTTACTGATAACATTGAAGATGACTCTGTCTTTGAAGAGGAAGAGAAGTATATGGATGAATGCCAGAAAGTGTTCCTCAGGTTACAGGTCAAAGTAAAGGATTACTTGGAAAACTTAGCTGCGGCTAGTGATGGACAACCTGTAGGAATGCAAGATGTACGAGATGCTTCTCCTATGACAGATAGTAGTCAAGCACATGGAACAAGAGTAGGAACTGAGCCATCGTGTTTCAAGATGGAAAGACCTAAGCTACCCAAGTTCACTGGTGACTTAAGGGAGTATCATTCTTTTAAGGCTGACTTTCAGCATGTGGTTCACCGACAGTATGGAGGAAGAGATGCTCTAATGATCCTTAAGTCCTGTCTTTCTGGAAAGCCACTGCAGAACATACAAGGACTGGGGCAAGATTATGATGCTGCTTGGAAGCAACTGGATTTGCTGTACGGCGATCCACGAATGATTGCTGATGTTATCGTGAATGACCTCTCAAAGATCAAAGGCCTAAAGAATGGAGAAGATGAAAGGTTTGTGAACTTTGTGAACCTTGTACGACGAAGCTACAATTCACTCAACGAGATTGGCAGAGGTAGTGATATGAATAATAGCCATATGTTAGCCTTGATCGAGAGGAAGATGTGTGTAGAGGATCGACGGCTATGGTTCCGTTCTCAACAAGGGAACACGTCGCCTACATTGGAGGTCCTTCTACAATTCCTGGAAGTGGAGATGAAGGCAAGACTGCGGTCTTCAGCACCTGTCAGAAGTGATGCAAGGTCTAGTGGTGCCGTTAATCAAATATCAACAACAGTAGCATCACCCAAAAGGACGGAAAACAGATGCTGGGTGTGCAAATCCGATGGGCATTGGACAGATCAGTGCACAAGATTTACATCCAAGTCCCTAGATGAGAGAATGCAAATGGTCAAAGACAACTATGCTTGTTTTAGTTGCCTTAAAAAAGCAAGTAAGGATCATCGTATTTCAACTTGCAAGAGAAAGAAACGGTGCACTGAAACAGTTGACGGAGTACAATGCTCATACTTCCATCATCCATTACTCCACTCTGGCAAGAAACCCGAAAGAAAAGAAGGAAATGTTACCAAACAAGTAGGGATAACAGCAGTTGATGATGATGAGGCCCTTCTTCCAGTTCTGACTGTAGATGTGATTGGTAACAGGCGAGCTGCAAGTACAAATCAAGGAAATCTATTATTAGATTCTGGATCACAGACCAGTCTGATCAGGGAAGCATTTGCTGAGAAGCTGATGCTAAAAGGTGTGCCAATTACTCTTACTATGATAAAAGTAGGAGGAACGGAAGAGGTGTTTCATACTAAGAGGTATCTGGTTCCTCTGAGAGAGTGTGGGAAGAGTTCGAGACCTATTGTTATCAGCGCCATGGGTATCCCCTGTATATCTGAGAACATCGCTGCGGTGGATAACGAGGCTCTTGCAAGGAGGTTCCACCTAAAGAATGATGAACTGAAAAGAGGTAGTGGTTCAGTGGACATCTTAGTGGGTATTGACAATGCTAAACTTCATGGAGGAGAGGTTCGAGAAGATGGCTACCTCGCAGCTCGTCGATCTCCTCTCGGCTGGGTGGTGTTCGGCGTAAAACCTACGGATAAACCTAAGGACAGTAAAGTCTTTCATATCAAGATGATATCAAATCCTGTAGATCTGACAGACTTTTGGAGTTCGGAGACAATGGGCGTGATACCGACGTCCTGTCATTGTATGCCGAGCGGTCTCAGTAGACAAGAGGAGATTGAGGAACAGACGATCAGAAGTTCTTGCAAGAAAGTAGGAAATCAGTGGCAAGTCTCCTACCCATGGAAGAAAGATCCCAACCTTCTACCAGATAATCGGTCACAAGCGGAAAAGATCTTGGTAACAACAGAGAAGAGACTAGCCCGAAATGAGGTATATGCAGAAGCATATAATGAACAGATGAACGAAATGGAAAATTTAGGGTTTTCCAGAAAGCTTGCTGACAGTGAGATAGACAGATACCAAGGGCCAGTACATTACATATCTCACCACGCAGTACTGCGGCCAGAGAAGAAAAGTACACCAGTACGCATAGTGTTCAACTCTTCTGCTTCTTATCAAGGCCACACACTGAATGAGTACTGGATGAAAGGGCCAGATCTCCTTAACAATCTTCTTGGAGTTCTACTTCGATTCAGAGAGAGGAAAGTAGCTGTGTGTGGTGATATATCTAAAATGTATCACAGAGTTCTGGTGCCAGAGTCCGACCAGCATGTTCATAGATTCTTGTGGCGGAACATGCAAATTACCCGGTCACCAGACACCTACATCAAGACTGTTCTGACGTTTGGCGATAAACCTGCCCCAGCCATGGCTCAGATTGCGCTGAGAAAGACGGCCGAGGAAGCAGAGAGTAGACATCCAGAAGCGGCCCAAGTACTAAAAACCTGTGTCTACATGGATGACATATGTGAGTCAGTCACTGATAATCCGGAAGCCGAGAGACTCACAAAAGAGATTGACCAGGTCCTAGCTGAAGGAGGATTCAAGGTAAAAGGATGGTTGTCCAATCAACCATTAACAGGAAACACCCAGGAGGATAAAGAGATGAGACTCCTTGAAACTATGACAGAGGAAAAGGTTCTGGGTGCAGTATGGGAGAATAGCTCTGATACGTTCTCCTACAAAGTAAAGATGGACCTAGACGAGACAGACGAAGATGTTAGCCTCAACAAGAGACAAATATTGAGCCAGATAGCACGAGTCTTTGACCCGTTAGGATTTGTGTCGCCATTTCTGGTTCGTGCCAAGATAGGGATGCAGAAGCTCTGGGAAAAAGGCTATGAATGGGACGAAAAACTGCCAGAAGAAGATCAGAAGTGGTGGATAGCCTTTTTCAAGGAAATGAAAGAGTTGAGTGAGGTTAGGATAGCTAGAAGCCTCACACCAGCAACAGCTGTTAACAATCCCATGCTGTGTGTTTTCGCAGATGCCTCTCAAGACGCTTTTGGGTCATGCATCTATCTCCGATGGCAGCTTGAAGGAGGGACATATGAAGTGAGGTTTGTGGTAGCCAAGTCGAGAGTAGCACCGTTGAAGAAGTTAACCATGCCACGCCTCGAACTTCAAGCTGCTGTATTGGCAACAAGACTGTACACCACCGTGAAGAAAGAGCTGCGACTAGAGATTGAAAAGGTGGTTTTCATGACAGATAGCCAGATTGTTTTGTCATGGGTTAGGAGCCAAAGAAAGCGATACAAGCCTTTCATCGCAGTGAGAGTGGCGGAAATACAAACTCAGTCTGACCCAGCTCAATGGCGTTATGTTCCCGGGAGTTGCAACCCAGCTGATGATGTGTCTAGAGGGCTGCCAACAGCAAAACTGGGCAACAGATGGCTGAAAGGGCCAGACTTCTTGTACACCCCAGAATGTGAATGGCCAACTGGTGATGGTGAAGCTGTACTGGATGACGAAGCTGTACTTGAAGTGGAAAATCGAAAGGTCTTTCTGGTTTCCATGGCAACAAACCAGGAAGTTATCAACAGTGAAAACTTCTCTAGTTGGAGACGCCTTGTCAGAGTAGCTGCCTACGTATTGAGATTTGTGCACAAGTTAAAAGATGCACTACATGCTGACAAGAAAGATGATGATAGCCAATGTTTGACACCAGAGGAGATACAAGAAGGAGAGAATATGCTGATCAGAGGAGCTCAAACCACCCTGAAAGCACGCCTTGACAAGGGGGAATTCAAGACTTTGAGCCCCTACACTGATGAGAAGGGAATCATCCGAGTTGGTGGTAGAACGGACAGATCACTACTATCATTTGATATGAGACATCCAGTGCTTTTGCCACGTGAAGACAGGATATCGTGGCTCATAACTAGTGAGATGCATCAGGAAGGTCACAGTGGAGTAGCAGCCACTACTGGGAAAGTAAGAAAACGCTACTGGATTTTGCAGGGACATAAGCTTGCAAAAATGATCAAGTTCAGATGCACGAAGTGTAGACAGATGGAACATGCAGTTGAGAAACAGCTAATGGCAGAATTACCTCAGCAAAGAGTAGCCCCTCAGACTCCCCCATTCTACAATACATCTGTTGATTATTTTGGTCCATACAGAGTGAAGATTACCCGTAACACAACTGCCAAATACTATGGGGTAATTTTCACGTGCCTCAACACAAGAGCAGTACATCTGGAGATGGCTACGGACTGCTCAACCATGGCCTTTCTTCTAGTGATCAGGCGGTTCTTTGCAATTAGAGGCCAACCTGCCTATCTATTGAGTGACAACGGTACGCAATTTGTCGGTGCCGACAGAGAGCTGCGTGAGGTAATCAGAGGTTGGGATGCTCAGAAACTAGCTGAATTCTGTGCAAGTAAGAGAACTGAATGGAAATTCACCACTCCTTCGGCGCCTCACCAGAACGGATGTGCGGAATCGCTCGTGAAAAGCTGTAAATACGCCTTGAAGAAAGCCATCGGAGAACAGCTTTTAACACCATTTGAGCTATATACATGTTTGTTAGATATAGCCAACCTCATCAATCAGCGGCCAATTGGTAGAATTCCCAACGATCCTGATGATGGGAGTTACATTTGCCCAAACGACATGCTGCTTGGTAGAGCGTCGCGTGATGTACCTCAAGGCCCCTTTAGAGATTCGCAGAATCCTCGACATCGGGTAGAATTTGTCCAACAAATCGTCGACTCCTTTTGGAAGCGTTGGACACGAGATGTTCTACCTCTATTAGTGCCTCGAAGAAAGTGGAATGCGGATCGTCGGAATGTTCGTGTTGATGACATCGTTATGCTTGCGGACGCAAACGAGGTTCGAGGAAAGTGGTTGCTAGGTCGGGTCGTTGAAGTGTACCCCGGTCTAGATGACAGAGTTCGCAATGTCAAAGTGAGAACTGCATCGGGTGAATATCGTCGTCCAATCACCAAAATCGCAGTTATATGCCCTGCTGAAGGTTATACAGATGAGTGACGTGTTGCCACCAAGTTATACACAAGTTAATAGTGTATTTTTCAGTGTCAAGAAGAAATATTTTGTCATATAAGTGAATATCAATGAAAATATGTTTGCAATGATATTTATGCATTTTCTAAGCATGAAGCACAGCATAGTTTATTATACAAAGTGAAAGAGGATATTCACTTCCATATTTTTCTTCATAATCAATTCATACACAATAGGTATTAACATTCGCAATCAGACTTCTTCGTGATGGACCTCGCTCGCGACCAGTTTTCTTTTCGCCGGCAACACGTCATCTGAACACTAGCGAACTTTTTTTTCGTCAAGACAAGCTCTACGTTGATACAACTGACATTATTATACAAGAACATTCGCAAAGACTGATCTCAGTTATATTGAAACAGTATTTCAATGATGCAATTAATGTTTTTTGAAAGGATGATAATTTTGGATATCGTTTTATGTCATCTTTTTCAACAGGTATCAAATCCATTTATTGCTAATACTGTATGTATTTTCTGAAAAGTAAAAAAAAAAAAAAAGAAAATTGTTGAATATTGAATATTTGCTGAGGCGTAGCCTCATGGGCGGGGAGGATGTTTTGTTGTGAATCTCCCAATTTTTCCTTTTCCTTTTTACGAGACACCATTGGAAATTTTACGGCTACCATGAAGTCGTTCGGAATTTATGCTAATTTGTTCTGTAGAAAACGTGTTCGCAGAAGCCATGTTATGTTCAAGCTGAAGGGATGTTTGAAAGATGAAAGTCATCTTATGATGAAATTTAGTTGCCGAGAAATGCCGCCCAAGAAATTGAATAAAATTGCAGACTAATGCAGCCTATGCAATTCCAAAGCGGTTTTTCTTGGTCGATTGTTCTTCAGATCTCAGTGATCCAAAGATAAAGAGAAGCAATTTTGTATTTCAGGCTTTCTCTATCATCTCTCAAGGTGCAGCTTGTCTCTTTCTTAGCTCGAGATATATCGTGGGAAAATGTATTTGACACAGCATAATGGTGAGTTCACAAAGAGACAAGCTACATCTTGAGAGACAATGGAGAAAATCTGAAATTTTGTGTACAAAACATGTGGAGAGTTGTCCACAAAAACCTGCCATTTTTAAGCAATATTGCCAATTTGAGGATGGCCATAGAAAGTAAATTGAGGCTTTATACTTTCCCAACTTTCTCATTTCGTAACCTATTTTTATTTAACTTTTTTAAATTGCTTCTCTCTGTCCACTCTTTTCATTAAGATTGATTTGTCCCCAGGGTTTCTTTTCCCTTTAAGAATGACTTGAATATGGAAAGCCAAATGGGATTCTCATCAGGGGCGTCGCTAGAGGGGGGTGTGGGGGGGCGTGACACCCCCCCATTAAAAATTCTTGTCGGCAAATTCGCGATCGCTGTCGGCAAAAGAGAGAGAGAGAGAGAGAAAGGAGAGGGAAGAGGAAGGAGGGAAAAAGAAGAAAGAAAGATGAGTAAGGTGCCCAAATAGAGTCATATTCGGCTTATTTGCTTGTGCATTTTGACGACGAAATAACACTGGTAACACGAAAGAAAGCCTATTTTTCCTCGCTCGCTGCGCTCGCTCGTATTATATTAAGATACAGGATGTTTTCGGAAGCAAACACATTTGCCAAGTGAAATAAACAAATATATAATTTAGATATTTTGGGGCCCATCATGTATTTGTTGAAGAATTATCACCTCTATACCATAAAAAAGAGTAAATATATCTTTCCTCGCTCGCTGCGCTAGCTCGTATAATATTTAGATACAGGATGGTCTTTGAAAGCAAATAGATTAGGTAGGAGAGGTGACCAAATATATTACAATAGGTATCTTAAAGGTCCATCGTGTATTTTGATGAAGAACTTTCACTTCTACCATGAAAAGGAGTATTTTTTCCTCGCTCGCTACGCTCGCTTGTACAATATTCAGATACAAGATGGATTTGGGAAAGCAAACGAATTCGGCAAGCGAGGCCCATCATGTACTTTGATGAAGAGTTATCACCTGCCATAAAAAGAGTATATATATTTTTCCTCGCTCGCTGCGCTCGCTCGTATGACATTTAGATACAGGAAGGTCTTTGAAAGCAAATAAATTAGGTAAGAGAGGTGACCAAAATATCAAAATAGATATCTTAAAGGCCCATCATGTATTTTGATGAAGAACTTTCACTTCTACCATGAAAAGGATTATATGATAAGGAGTATATAGATTTTTTCCTTGCTCGCTGTGCTCGCTCGTATAATATTACGATTTAGGATGGCCTTTGAAAGCGAATGAATCATGTGAGAGAGGTGACCAAATATATGATTTAGATATCTTTAAGCCCACCATGTAGTTTGATGAAGAACAATCACTTCTACGAAAGAGAGTGTATATTTTTCCTCGCTCGCTGCGCTCGCTCGTATTATATTGAGATAGAGAATGTTTTCGGAAAGCTAACATATTCAGCAAGTGAGGTGAACAAATATAATTTAGAATGAAAATATAATAGAGGCACACAATTGAACATGCCTCGTGGGCTTTATACAGTTGAATTTGTCGACGTTGGTCGTCGGCAATCGGAGGCATAATTTGTCGGCAATCTGACCTCTACACCCCCCCCCCCCCCCCCATTAACAAAAGTCTAGCGACGCCCCTGATTCTCATTCATATTTAATCGCATCAGTTGAAGTTGCAATATCTATGTAGATTAACGTTATTATCATTAATAACAAAATCAAATGTGAAGTACAGTTTGCCAACAATTTAACTGAGATTATGGGAAATACAGTCACACTTTGTTTAAACAAGATGAAACACTTTGGGCATTCATTTGGCTGTTCAAGTTAAGTCGTTCTTGAAGTCATGCGTGCACCTTTACGGTAGAGGATATTTCTTGCCTCTCGCAGTTACCTTTCAATTTGACGTCACAAATAGAAATGAATATGTATAAGCTTTCGAAATGCAATGTACGTATGAATTCCATGCAGGTATAAATTTCGTAGAGAACGCTCACTGGCGTCGATCGTTCTCGCAGCTGAATGCGTTACGCACTCGTTCTACAGTCTAAAAGTCCAGGGTTCGATATTTGCTCTCGCCACATGCATTTTTGCTGTAATAACTGATAACAATGGCGTTTATTTCGTCAGAAATAGTTAAAGTATCACAGCTATAAATACTGATACATGTTCATTTCTATGACGTCAAATTGAAAGGTAACTGCGAGCGGCAGGAACCGTCCTCTGCCTAACTTTACACACAGCTTTGTGAAATTTCCCCAAAATGTACATGTACTGTCGTGACTTACCTGCTACTTGTGTAAGTGTTGCATAGCTATCGTCAGCTGTGACGTTTGCTGGTGGGCAGTTGATATATTTCGTGTAAAAGTTCACCATAACGACTCCTCCGTTTTCTCTCTAAAGATACAATAGCAGAAGATGAGAGCCAAAAACGTTTAAGATACAGATGAGAGCGAGATGATTGTTTTGGCATTGACAATGTGAAACAGTAATTACAGGAAGATAAAGATAAATATATTCTACGTAATGCAGACAGTGGCAGAGGAGCAATCTCAAGAGTTTCGGGGGGGGGAGCGGTATCAGAAAGAGGTTATTTTTCGTTGCAAAAGGTGCTACTGCAGCACATACCCAATACTGTTGGTGTTGTGTTGTGCATTACAAGGGCGCATCAGCATGTACTTAAAGGGGTGCCCTTTCCAAAATAATAGTTTAGATATGCTTTCGGTCGAAAGTGTGATAGGGAAGGGTACAGGTTAGCCGCTCTGGTTTAAATAAGGGAGGCATGGGCCATTCTGCCTCCCCCCCCCCCCCCCACGCATTCGCCAGTGATTTTCATGCATAGTACTTGCATGGATGTTATCAAAATTAAAGACATTGGTTAACATTGTTATGATTTTTTTAAAAAAACTTCAGGTTAGCCGCTCTGGTTTAAATAAGGGAGGCATGGGCCATTCTGCCCCCCCCCCCCCCCACGCATTCGCCAGTGATTTTCATGCATACTACTTGCACGGATGTTATCAAAATTAAAGACATTGGTTAACATTGTTATGATTTTTTAAAAAATCTTGTTTTGTTACTTAAAAACGGGATAAACATAAGGGTTATAGTGTAAAAATACCAGTCTGAAAGTTTCAAAGTATAATATCCACAGGAAGTATTTTAAATATCAAAAATGTGAACCCATGTTTGAAAAATATGTGAGGGTTGGTTGCACAGAATAGACATAAGGAGTGCGCATGCGCATATGACTCACCTCACCGTACTGTGTGTATTGGCGTATCACGCGGCGGGAGGCACATAACTGCATTTTCAAATTCAAGCAAAGCGGCCCTCTTAGTGATTGTCTCGTGAGACAAAGGATAATAAAATCGCCGTTTGCGTCTAACTTAGACTTTTTCATTCCAAATTATGGTTGGTTGCAGGGTTTTTGAGTACAAATACAAGTACTCATACACATGTTTCATCTTAGTTTGAGAATCTTTTAAATCAGCTACTCACAAAGTTAGCCAATGCCTTTAAGAGAGTTTGGGGAATGATTTCACTGCATGGATTAAAACATGATAAGTGAGGCACATTTCGAGGGTTTTGCTTGAAATACACCAAGTTTTCAACAGGAGACCAGCCAGTGGTTATGGGGTTGTGCCCCCTCCACAAGTCTGGAGGTCCGTGCCTTTAGTGCGAGGCTGCGAGCACTGAGTCATACAAGAGGTCCTAGGTTCGATCTTCGCCCGGTGCTTACATCTTTGGAAAAGGCGTTTCGCTTACATGTGTCCCTCTCGACCCGCGTGTAGGCTTGGGGCCGCTAGAAGAGCAGCAGTATTCCGATGTGGCTAAAGTGCTACTCTTGGTAAATAAAACCACATTATAATAATAATGATAATAATAATAATGATGATGATGATGATGATGATGATGATGATGATGATAAAGATGGTGATGATGATGATGATGATGATGATGATGATGCTGATGATGATATAAGATTTCTATGTGATGATGATAATTCTCCTGTTTTATCATTTGATTAACATTTTCGTCAATGGGTTTCATAGATATATCATTCAGTTTTTGAAAATGCTTAATTGGTATTCAAATTCGAATTATGTACATTCAAGCTAGGGAAAGTAATGCATCACACGTGTTTTAGTTTGTTTGTTTATAGTTTTGTTTGTTTGTTGGTCGTTGAAAACTAGAAATATGGATTTGAACCCGAGATACACCTGATAGTAGTAAAATCGTCGAATTTGAATGCAAAATAAATTAATTTCAATAACATACTTGCGAATTTGGCCGGGAAATCCTTTAATAATGATAATAATGATAATAATAATATCGTTTACCCAGGGAAGCTTCATCAGCATAATTGCTGTTCTTTCTAAGGGCCCTGCAATTATAATTACCCCAGCAATGCCAGGTATACCCATTTACACCTTGATGGAGAGTGGCAAATGTGGATTAATGTCTTGCCAAAAGACGTTAGTGACGGGCTGGGATTCGAACCCTCCAGCCTTACATTGAGAGTCAAGTGAATGAACCACTTCACCACGGCACTTCCACAAATGTTTTCTAATTATCATCAAGGTATACATACCACTCTTTCAAGGATGCTATTGGGGGCGTTGCGGTAATGATTGCATAGTTCGTAGGCCGAGGTATGGCTAAACATCACGGGTGCGGTGACGATGTCGAGTACGTCGTTCATCGTCTTCACAGACACGTGTGAGAGATCTACCAGCATGCCGAGGCGGTTCATCTCACGTATTACGTCCTGTAGAAAGATTGGTTTCATGAATCAGTTCAGATATGGTTAAGACTTTTTTTTTTTTCAGATTACTACTGATTCTGAGCATGGATTGACCTGTCTCAAATGGCTTACTTCGATAGGTCGGGTTACGCGATTACACGGCCCGACGCGATCACCCGATGGTTCGAAGTAAGCCGTTTCAAATGTCTCAAAACGTGAGAGTTTCTTATAAAAAATTCTCTGGCTTACAAAAATATATGCATGAATAACAATGAAAATAATTACACCCCCCCCCCCCCCGAAAAAACCACAACAAACAAACAAACAAAATAATAATTACAAACAAACAAACAAACAAAATATTAATCAATCAATCAATCAGTCAATAAAAAAATGTTTCTAAAATTAAAAGTTCATCAGCTTTCTGCATACAATTTTACTCCAAAATTGCCTGGAAAGCAAAAGGGGTGTATTTTTACTCAAATCATCACTAAAAAATTTATGACAAGGACAGTGAAAGAATATAAATTAAAAAGGGACATTTTGACATATTGTATCCCGCGGGGAAAAAGTCATAGGGGACACGCCCACATCGCCTATAGGATTTGAGCCCCTAATAGCAAATTGATGACTACAAAATAACTTCAATGTTATACTTTCCCCACTCCTCCCTCCCTTTCCCCACTCCCCCTCCCTTTCTCCACCCTCTCTCTCTCGCTCTCACGTTCTCTCTCTCTCTCTCTCTCCCCTCCCCCCCCCCCCCCCCCCCCCCCCCCCCCCCCCCATAGCACCCGCTACCTCTTCCTGACACTGGAACATCAATCACGCGATAGAATAATTAAGAGTTGGGGCAATGTCAATCAAAATATTTGTAATATACCTTGCCAAAATCGGTTAGTCCGTTGTGCTCTGGAACAGTCTCCTCGTCCATCAGCCAGTTATCCGCCCTAGAATGTTAGATAATGGATTGATTGATTGACTGACTGATTCACCCTGTGTCAAATTGATTGCAGGATAGACGGGAAGGTAGATACGTGTAGGGAGATAAATAGATGGACAGACGTATAGGTAGATGGAAAGAGAAATAGATAGACAGATAGATAGAAATAATATAGACAGATAGACAGGCAGATAGAGAGAGATAGATAGTCAGATAGACAAAAGGATAATTATACAGATAGATAGACAGAGAGATAGAGGTAGACAGAGAAAGAAGAGGTAGACAGAGAAAGAGAGGTAATTATAGGTTTAGATATATACATGTACATGTATAGATATTGAGATAGATAGATAGATATATATATAGATAGATAGATAGATAGATAGATAGATAGATAGATAGATAGATAGATAGATTGATAGATTGATTGATTGGTTGACTGATTGATAGATAGATAGATAGATAGATAGATAGATAGATAGATAGATAGATAGATAAACAGACAAATATAAATATAGAAATATAGATGAAAGGACAGATAAACAGATAGATCGATGGATGGCTAAGAATGTGCACAGATCGAAGTCAAGTTTAGAAATTAATCGCGTTCAGAATGAATAACAGGAATAACTATAAATCATAAATTATGCAGATATAATCATTAGCAAGAGAAATATGATTCATAGGAACCATATCTTATTTCCGAGACCCTATAATCTTGATTTTAATCACCTTTCATACTGAGTATTTAGCAGTTGCTTTCAAAAAGTTAAAAAGTACAGTAAACAATTACAGTAAACGATAAGAACCTGTTTTGTCTATACATAACTCATTAATGAGATCTTCACGTAGAAATGATAATCTAGTTGCCAAATTCTTACCAAGGAGTATTACAACTGTGCGTGACGGTCATGTATCTGACCCCGAGTTCATAGAGCATG
>JAPZVO010000172.1:0-67430 GCA_029962745.1 Echinometra lucunter | reverse complement strand
TTCATATTGGTACTTAATTTCTCCCTTCCCTTTCTGCTTTTTTTTTCTCTTTGGTGTGAATTTTCTTTCATCATTTTTTTCCGGGGAAGTGGGCGGGGAGCTGCAGCCCCCAAGCCACCCACCAGAACACTAGTTGCTGTAGCTGTTACTATTTGTTATCATTATTATTATTATTATTATTATTATTATTATCATCATCATTAAAATCAGCATAATTATCAGTATCAAGAAACACCAACAGAAACATAAAGTTTCAAGGAGCCTGAATGAAACCCTTGAAGAAAATGTAAAGAGAGGATAGAAAGATTTTCTCTCAGTCACGGCGTAAGACCATAGGCCTTACATTGAACTAAAGAAAATGAAACCGTGGGGAAATATCCATTTCAATGAAAAGAGAGGATAATAATAATAATAATAATAATACTAAATTTATAAAGCGCATAATAAGCATATGCTTCTCTATGCGCTGTACAAAATATAAACAAACAAATGACTAACAAGTATAACAACAAAAATAGGAACATACTTAACAAATAAGGTACATACTTAACAAATGTTTATCATAATCAAGGAAGGCGGAAAAGGTGGGTTTTAAGAATAGATTTGAAATTTGAAAAATTGGGTGCAAGTCTAATATTTTGAGGGAGATTGTTCCAAAGTTTTGGTCCAGCAACTGCAAAAGATCTGTCTCCGTAGTATGATGTGTTCGTTCTGGGTGTGTGAAGAAGTGCTTGGTTGCTTGAGCGAAGGTTACGAGGAAGGCAATACTGTTTGAGCAAATCTGCTAGATATGATGGGGAAGAACCGTGTTGTGCCTTATATGTCAGCAATATGAGTTTGAACATTATGCGTTTGTCAACAGGTAGCCAGTGTAATTTTTTGAGGGTATGGGTTACGCTTTGTTGATGAGGAGTTCGAGTGACAAGCCTAGCTGCGATGTTCTGCAGCATCTGAATGCGGTGGATATCTGTAGAAGGAAGGCCATACAACAAGCTGTTGCAGGAGTCTATCCGGCTGGTGACAAATGCATGAACCAGAGTGAGTGTAGCTTGATTTGTCAGAAAACCTCTGATTTGACTGATGCATCTGATTGCTGCCATAGCCGATTTGCAGACAGTTTTTATATGTTCCTTCATACTGATATGCTGATCAAAGATGACCCCCAAATTTCTAGCATGAGGCACAGGATTGATTTGGCCATCACCAACACAGACATTCAGTGGGTTGGGTTGAGAACAAAACTTTGATGTGAAGTGGATCACTTCCGTTTTGGCATCATTCAAAGACAGCTTGTTCCTCATTGCCCAAGCTTTGACATCAGCTACACAGGCATTTAACCTTTCCAATGACTCTTCACGCTCTGTGTTCTTAAACATGATGTACATTTGAGTATCATCTGCATAAAGCATTACATTCACGTCATGGGCGCTTATGATGTCATTTATTGGTGCCGTGTACATTGTAAAGGAAAGGGGCCCGATGACGGATCCCTGAGGAACCCCTAGAGAGAAGCAATAAAAAAAGTTCCATCAAAATCGTTTACGAAATGAGAAAGCTATGAAAGTTTGAAGTCTCAATTTACTTTTTTATGGTGATCTTCAATGTGGCAATGTTGCTTCAGAATGGCAAGTTTAGAAGGATAACTCTCAATAATGTTTTGTGCACAAAATTTCACATTTTTTTCCATTATCTCTTTAGATGCTGCTTGTCTCTTCGTAAACTCAACATAATTATGTTGTGATATTTTCCCCATGATATTGAGCTAAGAAGGAGACAAGCTGCACCTTGAGAGATAATGGAAAAATAACTAGATGAATCCTCGATCGAGCGCGGTCGAAATTTATGCCATTGCCAGGTCAGAAATATATGGCACGTTCATGGGGATTAAAAAGAAATCATGTATACAATGACATCTTTGACCGTGACCTTTGACCTTGTGACCCCCAAATCTAATGACACCATAATGAGACCTTCCATATGCATACTTGAGCCAAGTTTGAAGTTGAACAGTCACAGAATTGCTAAGTTATCACGAGAACGAACCATTTCTATGTACATAATGACCTTTATGACCTTTGACCTTTGACCTTGAGACCCAAAAATCTAATCAGATCATTGCCCTCCCATATGTATACACGAGCCAAGTTTGAAGTTGATCCGTCAAACAGTTCTTAAGTTATCGCGAGAACGAAAACGGACGGACGGACGGACGGACGGACGGACGGACGGACGACCCGAAAACATAATGCCTCCGGCAACCACCTACGGTGGGCGGAGGCATAATGAAATTCATAAAACATAATGGAGAGTTGTCCTTCTAAACCTGTCATTTTGAAACAACAAAATAGAATGAGATTTTTTAAACTTTCATAACTTTCTCATTTCGTAACCGGTTTTAATCGAACTTGTTTAAAATTGCTTCTCTCTAATACCTCTCTTTTCATTAAAATGTATATTTCCCCACGTTTTCATTCTCTTTTAAGCTTTAGTTCAATGTAGGGCCTAGTCTTTACAGACATTCTTGTTATCTATCGAAATAGAGTCTGTGCTTTCAGACGAAGTGGACGTGGGAATCCCCGCTTTGTTGCTACGTATCTTTACGCCGTGACTGAGAGAAAATCTCTTTTATTGTGGCATATTCACATGCCGCAATGCTGGCCTTCGGTGGATCTCCATCATACCACACACTCTGACCTCATAAATAAAGATCTGCTGACATCTAAAACTTGTTTTCGCCAATTTAACAAAATGGATATTGATGAATCGCACAGGAGTACTAGTACTACTTATCAGTATGCCCCTTTGTACAAGTCAAGGTGTGGTTCTGTCGCTAGCCTCGTCATACTTATCTCAAATGTCGTAGCAACTTCTTTATCTTTCGGAGGAAAGAACTATGATTGTGGCTCTACAATGTCCTTTGCGATGGTAAGAAATAAATAAAAACTATAATACAATCGACAACACTGATGATACGAGCTATAGAGTTACCTATCAGTTCATTTGCAAGCGAGGGTGTGTGAGGGTGTGTGTGTGAATTTTCACATAATTATATATATATATATATATATAGTGAAAGTGCTTCGGCCACGTACGTGATGGTTGCTGCATCGTATGAAAATTATAGTTGTGACTGAAGAAAGAGGCGGCGGGACGTTGCGAGTATGTTCACTCTGCCTTTACTATGCCGAGCTTTCGACCCTGTGACAGGTCTTCCTCAGGGCTTGAGATACAAAACAAAAATTAACCAATTGCAAGCATGCAACAAAACAACGAAATGAAAACAGCATTATAACACAAATACAAACGTAAATAACAGAAAACGGTGTTAGCAATTACACAGTCTTTTCAAATTTCAGTTGAATTAAAATCAAAGTGTTAAATCAAAGTGAAGAGACGAACGGAAAGTGTAAATACTCAGCGAGTATGATCATAACAATACTAACTAGTTACCTGAATTTTGGCAGTAGGGAGGAGTTGGGTTTGTAAGTGAAGTGTCTTGGCCGTTTGTTGTTTAGCGAATGAACATGGTGAGCCCTGAGGAAGACCTGTCACAGGGTCGAAAGCTCGGCATAATAAAGGCAGTGTGAACATACTCGCAACGTCCCGCCGCCTCTTTCTTCAGTCACATCTATATATATATATATATATATATATATATATAATTGAAAACAGGCCTGCTTAACATATTTTTGTCACACCATGGGCACTGACGAAGAGTGTGACTTCGCCTTTCATTTTTGAGAGCTATGCGTCATTTTCTTTTAAAATCTATGATTTTATTTTTTATGGCATCCTCTACCAACTCTTGATTATATATATATATATATATATATATATATATATATATATATATATATATATTCCTTTTTGTTTTCTTTGCTCATTAAATTAATTGATGTCTAATTTATGAAAATGCTATGGAAACAAAATGAAAAATTGTATTGTATTGATTTGCTTATTTATATGGATGTATTGATGCTTATTTTGAATGAAATCTCTAATAAAAATTATGGAAAAAAAATATACCCAGGGGCGACATTCCCGAGGGAGGGGGCAGGAGATATGGGGTACTTTTCCAAGCACACAAAAAATGTCCCTTTTTACCCATGAATTTGCCCCTCATCAAACCTGTTAAGAGCCTATTTCTCCTCGAAAAGGTATATCAATTTTTTTTTTAAAGTAATAAATGTCCCCTTTCCCTTAAAATATGTTGCCTTTCTTCAAACCTGCTCGTGACAAGTGCCCTTTTCTCTATAAAAGTGAGAAGTGCGCTTTTTGCTTATGAATTTCGCATTCGAAATGTGGCAAGTACCCCTTTTTACTACTCCTCTTCGTTTCTCAAAGTACAATGCCCCTCCTGCCATGCCTGCTGGTGGTCTGTGCGGTGCCAGGTAAAAATGTCAGAGGTAAAAATGTCAGAGGAAAAAATGTCAGAGGTAAAAATGTCAGAGGTAAAAGTGTCAGGGGTAAAAATGTCAGAGGTAAAAATGTCAGATGTAAAAATGTCAGAGGTAAAAATGTCAGAGGTAACTTCTAAAAATGGCAGAGATAATAATGTCAGAGGTAAAAATGACAGAGGTAAAAATGTCAGGTAAAAATGTCAGAGGTAAAAATGTCAGAGGTAAAAAAAAAAACTTAAAAATGTCAGAGGAAAAATGTCAGAGGTAAAAATGTCAGAGGTAAAGATGTCAGAGGTAAAAAATTAATGTCAGAGGTATGTCAGATTTGGAAATGTTTAAGTGGCATGTTTCAGGTACGAATATTAAATTATAGAAATGATGGGGAGTGCGATATATTCAAATGTTTTCTGTAAACATACTGTGTCTACTTGAATGCCCTTCTCTTGGCCATTTGAAAATAACGGTTATGGTGCTGGCGGGGTGAACGTTCTGGTATGCGCGCATTGCCCTCGTTTTCACCGCGGGGACGGGCATTGTAAAAACGATGGTGGGAAAAAACTGGGTTGGTAACATGAGTAGCTGTCCACATACATTCCACACGAGTGCGTGATTTAAATATGCACATTCCTCTTCATAAACTCCCCCCCCCCCCCTGCCCTACTCCAATCAAACGTGGTATACGTGAATGAATTCTTCAATATTATTGTCCTCAAACATAAGGAAGAATAGAAGTAAGCGAAATTGAATCGTTAATTCGATCTATTTCTCGACCTTTTGTATTATTTCATCCAATACGTTTCGGAATTTACAAGTTTTAAAAAGAATTATTCAATTAGATAATTGTGTTAGCATAAGCAAAACATCAAATGTGGATATCCCTTCTTAAGTTCATCTACCATTCTGTCATTCCACTTAAGATCTTAAATCATTTAGATATTATCTAAGATAATATCTAAATGATTTAAGAAGCCACTTTGGGGGGACCTGCAGACTGGCTGAGAGTAACTTACTAGAAAATGTAAATGAGTGTGATTTTCTTATTCTTTGACCGATTTTGCTCATTCCTTTTTTAAAATGCTGTTCAAATCTAACTCCTTTTAGTGAAACTTCTAGGGTGGACTTTGCCTTTAAAGCCAACTTGCCGCTCGAATCCTTGCAGCTATAGGCCTAACAATTTATGAGCAGAAGAATGGCATAAACTTTGGATAGAGATACAAGCTGCAAACCTATTTCTTTTCTGAAGAATAGTAATATACCTGGTATTGGTTAATATACTGACAATACGAGCGAGCGAAGCGAGCGAGCGCTTCCAGGTTTTTCCTATTTTCATTCCCCTTTTTCTTTCTTTCTACCTCACTTTTTCTATATCACTTCTTCAAAAAGGGCTTATGTCGAAAGGGTGCGTGCGCGGAGCGGGGTGGGAGCGGGGAGGGAACGGGGATGGCCGCACCCTTTCGAGAGAAGCCCCCCCGGTTGTCTCGAAAGGGTGGGTTGCGTGTGGGGAGTGAAATTAACGCACCCATTCGTGGAAACCGGGGGGGCTTGTCTCGAATGGGTGTGTTGAGTAGTCTGATGTACCAGCCGTTTTTTTTTGTTAATGTAAGTAAAAAAAAAAAATAAAAAAAGAAGAAAAAAGTAGGAAAGGAGACAGGCGGTTGGCTATCACCTGATGGGGGTGGGGGCGGTGTCCAACGATCCCCAAAATATATAGGAGGGAAAGAATTCCCCTTTTCTGTCTGCTAGAATATTATGGTGGGATGCATAAAACGGGAGAAATGTATGCCCCACTCCCCCCCCCCCAAAGAAAAAGAAAAAAAAAAAAGGAATAGGCATTTTGTTATGAGTATTCTTACACTCAAGACCGGGACTCAAGAACGCAAAAGCGATCTTATGAACCCGCACACACACACACATACGCACACACCCTCACTTGCAAATATCTTCCTTCAGTTTCTTACTGTCGCAAATTAAAGATGTGCATGAGGCTGACTTCATGATGGAATGCGCATTTCTAAAGGACAGATGAGGCAGAATAGAAAGTCATATTTCCAGTTTATTTGAATTCACCATGGAGGGAGGGACAACAACATTGTGCACTTCAAGCAATCACAAACAAATTAGACAAAAAGTTGTGTGTGTGTGTGTGCGGGTGCAGAAGATTGCTTCTGCGTTCTTGAGTGTAAGAATACTCATAAACAAAATGCCTATTCACTTTTCTTGGGGGGGGGGGGCATACATTTCTCCCGTTTTATGCATCACACCATAATATTCTAGCAGACAGAAAAAGGGGAACTCTTTCCCACGTGTATATTTTGGGGATCCTTTGACCAGCCGCGGATCCAGGATTTGATGACTGGTGGGGGGGGGGGGGGGCCCATGGCCATGGAAGATTTTTTTTTTTTGTAATCTAGCGACTCAAAAGAAAAAAAAGGTTGTACATTACATTCCGGCAGTGAACTAGCAGGGGAGCGGGGGGTGCATAATTTTTTTTTTTTGCGTGTGTCGTAAAAACTGTGCTAGGGGAGTAGGCGTATCCTATTATCCTATTACAGGTCCAAAAATTTCGCGACAAGAAATGTAGCATGGGATGATGTTCATTATTTTCTTTGTTTTTCCTATTTTCATTCCCCTTTTTCTTTCTTTCTACCTCACTTTTTCTATATCACTTCTTCAAAAAGGGCTTATGTCGAAAGGGTGCGTGCGCGGAGCGGGGTGGGAGCGGGGAGGGAACGGGGATGGCCGCACCCTTTCGAGAGAAGCCCCCCGGTTGTCTCGAAAGGGTGGGTTGCGTGTGGGGAGTGAAATTAACGCACCCATTCGTGGAAACCGGGGGGGCTTGTCTCGAAAGGGTGTGTTGAGTAGTCTGATTTTCCAGCCGTTTTTGTTAATGTAAGGAAAAAAAAAAAAGAAGAAGAAAAAAGTAGGAAAGGAGACAGGCAGTTGGCTATCACCTGATGGGGGTGTCCAAGGCAGATTCGGGGGGGGGGGGGCGAGCGGGCCTTTGCCCCCCTGACCCAAAATTTTTGCTTTCAGCCCATTTTTGACCATTTTGGGTACCTCGGCCCCCTAAAAAAGAAAGCCCCCCCCCCCCCCCAAAAAAAAAAAAAAAAGAAGGAACGCCGAAATGGGAAATGTAATATACAACCTTTTTTTTTTTTTTTTTTTTGCTTGTCGCGAAATTTTTGGACCTGTAATAGGATAATAGGATACGCCTACTCCCCTAGCACAGTTTTTACGACACACGCAAAAAAAAAAAAATTATGCACCCCCCCCCCCTCCCCTGCTAGTTCACTGCCGGAATGTACTGTACAACCTTTTTTTTCTTTTTAGTCGCTAGATTACAAAAAAAAAAATCTTCCATGGCCATGGGCCCCCCCCCCCCCCCCCAGTCATCAAATCCTGGATCCGCGGCTGGTCAAAGGATCCCCAAAATATACACGTGGGAAAGAGTTCCCCTTTTTCTGTCTGCTAGAATATTATGGTGTGATGCATAAAACGGGAGAAATGTATGCCCCCCCCCCAAGAAAAGTGAATAGGCATTTTGTTTATGAGTATTCTTACACTCAAGAACGCAGAAGCAATCTTCTGCACCCGCACACACACACACACAACTTTTTGTCTAATTTGTTTGTGATTGCTTGAAGTGCACAATGTTGTTGTCCCTCCCTCCATGGTGAATTCAAATAAACTGGAAATATGACTTTCTATTCTGCCTCATCTGTCCTTTGGAAATGCGCATTCCATCATGAAGTCAGCCTCATGCACATCTTTAATTTGCGACAGTAAGAAACTGAAGGAAGATATTTGCAAGTGAGGGTGTGTGCGTATGTGTGTGTGTGTGCGGGTTCATAAGATCGCTTTTGCGTTCTTGAGTCCCGGTCTTGAGTGTAAGAATACTCATAACAAAATGCCTATTCCTTTTTTTTTTCTTTTTCTTTGGGGGGGGGGGGGGGGGAGTGGGGCATACATTTCTCCCGTTTTATGCATCCCACCATAATATTCTAGCAGACAGAAAAGGGGAATTCTTTCCCTCCTATATATTTTGGGGATCGTTGGACACCGCCCCCACCCCCATCAGGTGATAGCCAACCGCCTGTCTCCTTTCCTACTTTTTTCTTCTTTTTTTATTTTTTTTTTTACTTACATTAACAAAAAAAAACGGCTGGTACATCAGACTACTCAACACACCCATTCGAGACAAGCCCCCCCGGTTTCCACGAATGGGTGCGTTAATTTCACTCCCCACACGCAACCCACCCTTTCGAGACAACCGGGGGGGCTTCTCTCGAAAGGGTGCGGCCATCCCCGTTCCCTCCCCGCTCCCACCCCGCTCTGCGCACGCACCCTTTCGACATAAGCCCTTTTTGAAGAAGTGATATAGAAAAAGTGAGGTAGAAAGAAAGAAAAAGGGGAATGAAAATAGGAAAAACCTGGAAGCGCTCGCTCGCTTCGCTCGCTCGTATTGTCAGTATATTAACCAATACCAGGTATATTACTATTCTTCAGAAAAGAAATAGGTTTGCAGCTTGTATCTCTATCCAAAGTTTATGCCATTCTTCTGCTCATAAATTGTTAGGCCTATAGCTGCAAGGATTCGAGCGGCAAGTTGGCTTTAAAGGCAAAGTCCACCCTAGAAGTTTTACTAAAAGGAGTTAGATTTGAACAGCATTTTAAAAAAGAAATGAGCAAAATCAGTCAAAGAATAAGAAAATCACACTCATTTACATTTTCTAGTAAGTTACTCTCAGCCAGTCTGCAGGTCCCCCCAAAGTGGCTTCTTTCATGTAACTGGTATGCATGAACGATCTGCAGGGTCTGCATATTTAATGAGTTTGAACCTGTCAGAACACTTCTTTCAAATTTGCCCTTGCTGCTCTAATACTTTATCAAATTTGATGTTTTTGGTATCTATTTAAAGACGATTAAACAATCTCTTATGTCATGTATTTGAATTTAATGAAAATTTTTGGGGAAAGAGGTGAAATTCTTGATAAAAAAACGATACAAAAATGATTTTTTTTCGCCTGCCAAAAGTTGCCATTTTGTAAGGCTTTTTGTAAATGAGCCCAAATAATTTTCACATGGCCACAAAGCTGAATATCTATGCTTTATGAAAATACCCATTTTAACACATGATGTAATTTAATCGGGTCAAGAGCACACTTTACACAGACCAAGTGCAATTTTCAGCCAAAATCATAAATACTGCTCTGTGATTGGTCCATTCAGACCTGGAATCCTAACGGTCACTTACTGAGTCACTGAATGTCACACTCCGTGTGTGGTAATCTTTTCAAAACAACCGCGCTGGCATGTTTCTGGCCTTATTCAGCCAATCAGAACACTGGATTTCATGCTGATCAAAAAATCAAGAAATCTCCTCCTGAACTTCCTTGAGAAAAGTGTGCTCTTGACCCGATTAAAAGGTGCCCCACATTAAGAATGGTATTTCTTAAAAGTACAGACTTTCAGATTTATTTTGATGTATATATTATTTGGGCTCAAAATAAAAAGTTTTGCACAATCTGCAAGAGAAGTGAGAGGAGAGGAATTATGTTTTGAAGCATCTTTTTCACCTTGATTTACACATATTTCCCCAAATATATTATCAAAATGAATACAAGAATGTGAAAGTGTGATATTTGCTCTTTTCAGTGGTGTATCAACCAATGATTTTACTTCATGATAAAGTTAAATTCTTCCAGAAAGAAAGTCTCATAGTTCATGAGATTTGACAGGGTGGAAGATTTGGCCACGAGAGTATTTACGTGAATCCTGCTTATTTGCTCATTAGCATACTGCAGACTGGCTGCTCTCTGCTCTGCAAATTGGCAACACTGATAACATCATATGCGAGCAGCTCTCCATTCATTTTGTACATGAAATTTCACATTTTCTCAATTTTCTTGGAAGTTACACATTTTCTAACCCCCATAGTCAATGTATGTTCAGAAGAATTGCTTTTTACATAACATACTTTAAACTCTTAAATTTAACTCCTTTTATTGAAACAGTGAAACTTCTGGGGTGGACTTTCCCTTTGATAGATGAAATTTCAGGAAATAATGGCATGTGACAGTGACTATTACTCCTATACACTCTGTGAGAACAGAAGATACCAGTAAATATTAACTAAAGCACGAGAAGGGGTAATAATACACTACGACTACGTCATGCTCTCGGTAATACGAAACAAAACAGAATGTTCGATCTTGAAATCTCCTGGCAGCAGATGGCCATATATAATTTTTTAAAGAGACGTGTCAGATTATACTCGAATTCTGCAGGGAGCGTACATTATCAGATGATAGAATCATCTGGTACACTGTATATTTTGTATATTCTTCTTCGCTTGCTGCGATCGCTCATAACTTATAAAGGGTTATTAGTATATGATAAGGCAAGCGAATTGGGCATGCACCGGAGGTGATCGATATATTTTAGATATTTTGTAGACATATGTTGTATTCTGATGTCAAAATGATACTTTATCATGGAAAGAGTATGTTTTCCTTGCTCACTTCGTTCGCTCGTAATAGTTCAAAAAAGGTGGTTTGGGACAGCAAACAATAACATTGGACCAGCGAGGTATATCATATTTGGTAGTGAGCTGACCAAATATGCCATTTAAATATCTTTAGGCCTAGAGTGTATTTTGATGACAAAAATAAATCTTCTTTAACAGCAAGAAGTCGTTATTTTTGGCTTGCTCGCTTCGCTCGCTTGATAAAAACACACAAATATTATATGATTGGTGGGGGGGGGGGGGGGGGGGGGCTCGCTCCCAAAATTAAAAAACAAGGTGGTTCATAATTCATATAATCTAGAAAGAAGTGTCATTCCCCTCCCTCACCCCCCCCCCCCAATAAAAAAACACTTCCCGATCCCTAAATGTTTCATCTAGATAATACAAATCTACATCTGCGATATTGTTTGAAAGTAACTTCTTGTGTTGTGTGTGAGAGGGAGGGGGCACTTAGATTTGACTTAGAATACAGCATAGCTGTCAGCAAATTTAGGTCTTACACCCCCCCCCCCCTACATGTTCCCCGAATACTGAAACACTGCTTGCTTAAGTTGCGGTAACCTAACATGTGGCTCAGGGGCTCAGCACCCCCTGTGAAAAAATCGTTCCCAGGGGCCTGCTGCTGAGTGCTCCTTTTGACTTCTTCTCTCATATAGAAAAAGAGTGAACGCATTCACTCTTTTAGGGGTGAATTTCAGAAGAGAATGCGATTCGTGTGAATTAAGAGTAAAAACTGAGATATTCACTCTTTGATGGGTAACCTAAGTGATCACTGACCTCAGTAATCAATGAAAATCCTTGAGTGATCACGTAGGTTACCCCTCAAAGAGTGAATATGGCAATTTTTACTCTTAATTCACTCTAAATGCATTCTCTTCTGAAATTCACCCCTAACAGACTGAATGAGTTCACTGTCTCTTTTTAAGAGAGTTCTAAGTGTCCCTTTTTAAGGTAAGTGCCCCTTTAAAACCTGATACATAATATATTGTCTTTTGATAAGTCCCATAGCTTGTCCTTTTTAGTATGCCCCAATTTTTTTCTTGATTTAACGAGTGATGAATGTTTCGTTTGATTGCGATAAGTGTCCCTTGCAGTGCCCCTTTTCATTTTAAAGAGTGCATTATTATTCTTCCTCTGATAAGTGCCTCCACCTCAGAAAACGCCCTCTTCAAACCTGATACGGGTTTTCTTCACGTTTGAATAATGCCCATTTTCTTGTACCACTTCCCTTTCTTTTAATTACCACTTTTCACATTTGGTATAAGAGACCTAAAGTCCTCAAAAGAGACATACATGTATACCTAACTCAAAAAAATCCGAGAGGCTTCAAACAATACAGATTCCCTTGTAATTGAAACCATTTCAATGTGAGTCAGTGGAGCAGGGGCAGAAGGGGCCAATCCCTCGCCTGCAACTCTAATGAGCACGAACAGTTCAATTTTGTTCGGTCGCTTCGCTCCCTTGCAAATGAGTAATCAGAGTTCCATATACGATATATAACGGCAAAGCAATTACTATCATGTGAAGAAAGCATAACGTCGACATTCATCCTTGAAATGTGTTAATAGAATGCAGGGGTGTATAACGCCTCAAATGTATTTTCCCCTCCTCTTGTTCACCTTTGGAAGTGCCCTTCTTCCCTAACCCTGACCCCTTTGAAAAATGCTCCACTGCCTCTGTGAATACCACTTATGTATATTAAATTTATTTAAGAATTCAAATTATGTAAATGTATTTTGTTATTGTACAGTAATTTATGTATATGCTTGATTTCTTTCAAAATTTGTTTGAATTTATTGGAAATGAAAAAATATGAGTAAAAATATACAAAGATGATATCAACCGCAATAAAAGTATGAAGATCATGATGAAGATGGAGAGAAAACAGGAGATAATCAAACCGGACAATGGCCTGATCGATTAGGTTTTACCATTTGGCATGTTTAGGGGATATTTGGTAACATTACAACCTGAATGAAAGTACCCTCTCGTTGTCAAACATGTCAAAGTCTATATTATGCAAAGATTTCTGTACAATTAAGGGGACAAAAAGTAACATCCACTGCTAATTTCCATTAGCATGATTAGCAGATGAGACTGAAATTAGACCAAAATAAGGTATTGCCGATTAGCCTATATTTCTGTCGTCGTTTCGATGATAAAAACCCTCTTCCTGTTTTGTTACTTACACAGTATCCATACCGGGTATCATCCTAATGAACTCAGAAAATGTCGTATATCTTATTTTCATTTTATTCAGATATTCATCTTGCCTGCTTGCTGCCTAGGTTGGAAAGCCCGCAAGCGAAGGGTCTCTTGGGTGAGTAGTTTCCCACTAATGTTTTATTATGATATTTACTATAAAGCGTAAAACATAAACCTTTGGCACTTTTGATCATTAGCTCAAAAATAACAACCGGCCCTTGGAGCTTAATGTGGTGACCATGATCAAGATTGGCCCTATTAGCTTGATTTGGAGCCTGATCACACAGTAAATCTGCCATGTGTCAGCTCGATTTAGAGCCTGGATACAAGTCATCATACAGTGTAGTCTTACAAAGGGCAACATCATTCTAAACATGTTTCTGTCATTTCTGTATTGGTCAGTATTCCGAGAAAAAAAGAAGCTTATCTTAACAAATGATATCATGTATATAAGACAGGCCAATTAGCCGGATTTTATGAGAGGCAAAATGAGAGGCAAAATTGCTCTGCCTTCTGGTTATTGTAAACCAAAATTTCGGCTCGCGCTTTGCGCTCGCAATTGTCACTTCCTCAAAAAGATTTACTATTTACAATGTTGAACCACAGTAATAATCCTAGGTACTGGACTGACAGAGACTTACACCCATAATGTAAAACTGGGGTAGAGGTACCGTCCGCCGGGGAGGGGGGCACTCGACCCCAAAAGTAGGTATGTGCCGCGGGCGAGACAAAAAACGGGGGCTTTGGAACGGTCTTATTGTGAAAAGGAGGGTCTTTGGAACGGCCTTCAGAACTACAAATGATGTGAAAACGGGGATCTATTTGGAACGGGTCGCCTGCGTGTGAGTGCGTATGTAACCCTATGGAACGGGCATACGTGCATGCAGCTAGCCCGGCGGCACGGGCGCCGGGTGCGCTCGCGCAGAGGCGATGGCCGGACAGCGATCTGCGGGCCGCTTTTCACCAAAAATGCAGCTTTTGTAGCGGATCAATGCGGCCGGAACGGCATAACGAAAAATATGCGAAGCTTTGGAACGGATTTCTGTCTTCTTTTTTCTCGATAAGAAGAAAATGCTATGCTTTGGAACGGCTTTCTTTGTCTTTTTTCTCAATAAGATAAAAATGCTATGCTTTGGAACGGAAATATGAGTGTAAAAATGGGGGTCTTCTCCGCGGCACATGCCTACCACGCATTATAGTGCCCCCCCCCCCGGAGGTACCATTCCCAATCTCAAAAAAAAAAAAAAAAAAAAAGGTGAGAAAGAAAGGACAGGGAATAGGATGAAGGGGAACAAGAAAGAAAAAGAGGAGTAAGGTGCCCATATTCGGCTTATTTGCTTGTTCATTTTGACGACGAAATAACACCGATACCACGAAAGAGAGTGTATACTTTTTTTTCCTCGCTCGCTGCGCGAGCTCGTAAGCTCGGAAAGCAATCACAATCGGCAGGTGAGATGAACCAAATATATAATCTAGATACTTTTAGGCAAATCATGTATTTGGATGAAGAATTATCACTTCTACCACAAAAAGGAATATGTATTTTTCAAGATGGCCTTTGAAAGCAAATAAATTAGGTAGGAGAGGTGACCCATATTTCGAAATAGATATCTGCATTTTGATGAAAAACTTTCACTTCTACCATGAAAGGGTGTACATAATTATGTATTTTCCTCGCTCGCTATACTCGTTCTTACAATACTCAGATACAAGATGGATTTGGGAAAGCAAACGAATTCGGTAAACGAGGTGACCAAAAAAGTACCTGCACACAATTATAAAAAAGGTTAGTTATCTCATAATTAATACGATCGTGTATTAAATTTTGGATGAAAAATTAACACTTCTATCATGAAAAATAGTAAACGGATTTTTTCCTCGCTCAGATTAAATTCAACTCGTGATTAACACCATCATGTATTGGGATGAAGAATTGTCACTTCTACCATTAAAATAGTATATAGATTTTTCTTCCTCGCTCGCTGCGCTCGCTCGGATTAAATTTAAATGCAATATGGTATGGGAAAGCACACGAATTGGGCAAGAGCGATGACCAAATGTACCTGTATACATAAAAGTCACATATTTCATGATTAATATTATCGTGTCATGGTATGAATAATTATCACTTTTTTATATATATAATTGTGTGTTTATTGAAGGATCAACAACTAATTATCATATTTACATATAATCAGAGTAATTGTGAGCAAAACAAAACAAATTACAACATTTACAACAGATTGGGTAAAATTAGAAGAAAAAAAAGGGGGGCAGAAACAGGACTCAAAACATATATCGCATAGTAAGTAGTACCATATTTGGAAATTTGTACTACCATTAACCAAAACAAAGGAGACAATAATAGAATACTGATCATGGCATTACATGGGGTTTGTGATTTACATAACAACTTGGTAAAGGAACAAATATTTGTATTTATCTTGGTCGAGGGTTGCAGAAGTAGACATACATGTAGACAGGGCATAACATACATGTAAAAAATGTATGTGAGAGAGAGATTGTCAGCAGTTAGATATTCACACTATTCATCAAGTCTGCACATTAGAGTGGATGATGGCATGATCCATCCAGACAAAAAATCAAGGCTTATATGAATTATTAAAGAAAAAAAATCATGAAATAAAACGCAATTTCTTGAAATGAATGGGTAATTTGTTTCTTTTCTTGGCTAACAAGTATTCGATTTCTCTCTGTTTTCTAACAAAGGATTTAAATACCGCAAAATTTGGAAGATTGTTTTTAAACTTACAAGTATAAATATGGAATTTCAAAAGTAAAAATAAATACGAGACAAACTTATCACTGTAAATTCCAAAGAGTTTTTCAAAATCGGTTACATTAACAGGATTTCCACATTTCTGAGATATAATATCCAGTAGATCATGCCAGATTGGAGTGACCTTCTCACAATCACAGAATAAATGAACCATAGTTTCCACTTTTTCATTACACAGGGAGCAGTTAGGAGAATCTCTCCTTTTAATTTTGTACAGAAAATCATTCAGAGCAATGGCCTTATGGAAAATCTTGAAATAAAAAGATCTTATTTTTGTATCAATAGTACACAAAAAATAGTATAGTGTATTTTATCCCAGTTCAAGTTTACAGGTACAGGTAAGTTGTCACTCCAGTAAGCATATCTCTTGTCAAGAACATGGGAACCAAATAGAACAGTATATGCATTCTTGGGTACTTTTTTGTACTTAGCAGCTTTTGGACTATGGTTTCGTGAACTCCAACAATATCAACGTCAAAATTTTTTATCCAATCTTCTGGAATACTTCTGATTAAAAAATTAAATTTCCTTCTATCTCCTGAGGGAATATCAAAATCTAATACTAATTCTTCAAAAAGCTTATGACCAGGAAATGGAGGGTTAAACAAGTCAGAGATAGTACATACATTTTTATCAAACCAAGAAGCGTAAAAAAATATGATTTAGACTTTGAGCGAATTGACCTGTTGAACCAAAGAGATTGACAAGCGCTTAGTTCTGAAAATTTGTAGCCATAAAATTCTTTAGTAGCTTCTTCTCTATATAAACACCAAACGCGCAATGATTCAGCTAGTTGCACATTGCCCAGTGATTTCAGGATACTCTCTGGAGCAAATGACTTCCACAAAAGAGAAACATCTGCATTAAATTTTTCCAAAAAAAAGATAATTCAATACATTTCCAAAATTTACATCAAGAAGATTTTTCACCCACAACATTTTTTGAGAATTTGCAAAAGTTAATGGGTCAATCACTTTTAAACCAGCTTGGATATAATCATTACACATAATCTTTCTTTTAACTCTGTCTTTGCCCCCATTCCAAATAAATTTAAAACAAATTTTATTCAACTATTTAAAACAAGAAAGGGGGTATACAAAGAAGCGAGAAAAGATATATCAGTTGTGGCAATATAACTGTTTTTAGTATAGGGAAAATTCTGACATCCTTTTTTTAGAGCCAATCCAAATAGCTTTGGTTTTACTAAAATTAAGTTTACATCCCGAATACAGACCAAATTTAAATAAAGTTTCAATTGCTGAGAAAAAGAATCATCTGACCCATCTGAGAAACAGACAGAGTCGTCCGCACATAAAGAAATTCTTGCCTCTTGGTTTTCAAATGGAATACCTTTAATTTGTTCATTCTGACGTATAGATAAGGCCATTATCTCAATGACAAAAAGGAATAAGTATGGAGAAATTGGACAACCTTGAAAAATGCCTCTTTTCATTGAGATGCGATCAGATAGGAAACCATTATTAATTACGTATAGCTTTGGCGATTAGAATACAAAGTTTTAATGGAATCAATGAAATTATGACCAAAACCAAATTGCTCTAGGGTTTGAAATAAAAAATCATGGGAGACACTGTCAAAAGCCTTCTCGATATCAAGCAATATAATAGAACCTGGAATATCGTTAGTTTCAGTATACTCAATAATATCCAAAATAAAACGAATATTATGACCAATATTTCTACATTTCATAAAACCAGATTGGTCAGGGTGGATAAGATAATGCAAACAACGTTTTAAACGGTTAGCAAGGCATTTGGCTAAAATTTTATAGTCTGTTGTCAATAAGGTAATAGGGCTATAATTCTTAATTAACAGGGGATCCTTGTCTTTCTTAGGAAGAAGAGTAATAATACCATTTCTCTGCGAAGGTGACATTGAACCATTTTGTAGAGAAAAATTAAAACAGTTTATGAATAACTCACAGATATCAGGCCCCAAAAAATATAAAATTCAACTGGCAAACCATCAAAACCGGGAGTTTGATTCGCCTTCATAGATTTAAGGGTCATAGTCGAAGCCCCAAATAACACGTTTTCCTATATATGCGGAAAGATGTCGAACCACAGTGACAAGGTGTTCTTTGTTGATTGGTTAGAAGTGTTTCTTATGACGAAAATGAACCAGTTGAAATATCTAATAGAAGAGTACGAGTCCGGTGTGTGATATATCTATTCTTCCTTCCTAAAGGGTTGCATGGAATTCTGGCCTTTAGAATTAATATAAGTGCTTATTTTGGTTTGTCATCGCACACAATTAATATCGAGAAAATACGTGCGCGCGCACTGTACGGCATACACGCGTCTGACTAGACCATCGCGCACAGCGAGCAGAGTGTCTTTCTGGTGACCATGCTGGTGACCTTCATCTACGCAAATGCAACAAATCAGGCAAAACATTTTGACATGGTGACAATGCTAGAACCCGAGAAACACCAGAAAGACTGGGACAAGTATCTTCCCATGGTAACTTCCGTGTACCGAAAGTACCGTACACGAAACGACCAAAGAAACACCTATTAACATGATGATGTTCGGTAGAGAAGTAACTCTTCCGGTAGATGTAATGTACAAAGAGCTGAAAAATGAGGAAGACAAAGACTAAACTCAAGAACTGCGAGAACGATTAGAGAGAACTTATGAACAAGTAAGAGAACAAGGTAGAACGAACTAAGACGACAGAAACGAAACTATGACAAAAGGTCACACAAACTCTATGAAGTAGAGAGAGAACTTCGTGTGGCTCCGCAACAATACAAGAAAGAAAGGTCTCAATCCAAAACTGTTCTCGAAGTGGACAGGTCCGTATATAAGATCATATCACGTCTCTCTGACGTAACTTATCGAATTCAACTCTCACCACGAAGTAAACCATCAGTAGTCCACTTTGACCGTCTTAAACCTTGCGAAGGTTCAGAACCCGATGACTGGAAGAGACACGAAACACTTCCACTAGAACCTAACACGATGAAACCTCCGATGAGCACGACAACGATGACCAAAACAACCAAGCCGACACAGAACAAGACAGACGTTATCCTCAAAGAAGAAGACGCCCTCCGAATTACTTTTACTGAATTATCTTTTATGGAAATGCTTTTATCGCTGAAGGATAGATGTTTCTCGGACTGTCTCTCCCTATCTCATGCTCCATCTTTTCTATTCTGTCCTTTCTATTCTTTCCTTTATCTAGTTTTCTTCTGTTCTTCAGAGCATGTATTACCTTTGTAACGCCACTGAGTAGTGAACATTTAAGTAATTATCTTTCAATTCTAGTTTGAATTGGACGCCATTGACTTCTTTCGAGTTTTGAAATTAACTCATGAATTTTAACTCACCACTGGTATATGAGTGGTATCTATTGGTTTAATTTGGCAGAAGTCAGGCACTGCTTCTTGAACTAGTACATGAGTTGAGGACTTGGAGTATGATTGATTGATTGATGATGATGTTGATGATGCTGATGGTGATGATTTGACTAAGAAGTATCAGCCTGAGGAATAATAGAGAAAAAGTGAGGTATATCAGAGTAATAGAGGACAAGGAGCAATTGCTGATATTCTTCCAAATACCAGCCTTTGATAACTGACTTTCTGTAGATCTATAGGCCCCTACTTGAAGTTGTTATCTTTGTAAATAGTTGATTGATGTATTAACGCTTCTTAATTGACTCAAAGAAGGACTTGGTGATTCAAATAAGTATATTTTGCATGCCTTAAAGGCTTTATGAGAGGACGCATTTCGTAGAGAGAGAGAGAGAGAGAGAGAGGGGGGGGGGGGGGCTGTGTAACGACCCGATCCCGTCTCTCTCATTCATTGATACACAGCGCTGTTATAACGTTAGCTTACCTATACTATTCCAATATTGAATCCCAGTGACATTTACGATGAAATCAATTACCAGAATTTCGTAGAATATAGAATTATTCCGAGGATGAATAGTCTTGAAGAATGTTAGTTTGTACATATATCGAGATATGTGACGAATACGAAGTGACCAAAGTTGTGAAAGTACAGTGTACAGTACAGTGCAGTACTACAGTGAGTTTTGTCATACGCGCACTCGCGTATGACGTAGCATGTTAATCCATCAGAAGCAAGAAATACGAGTTTAAATTGCTAATTGTGAAAAGATTGTTTCGATTTTATAAATTGGTAATTATTTATGTCGTTGTAATATTCATTTATGCAATGATGATACTGCTATCAATTGCCTTTGCATTCTTGCTGCCGTCTACAGCTGCCCAGGAGATAGAGGGATCCGTGAGACTTGCAAACGGTGCTACCTCATCCGAAGGTCGTGTTGAGATAGTGGGGGCTGTGTAACGACCCGATCCCGTCTCTCTCATTCATTGATACACAGCGCTGTTATAACGTTAGCTTACCTATACTATTCCAATATTGAATCCCAGTGACATTTACGATGAAATCAATTACCAGAATTTCGTAGAATATAGAATTATTCCGAGGATGAATAGTCTTGAAGAATGTTAGTTTGTACATATATCGAGATATGTGACGAATACGAAGTGACCAAAGTTGTGAAAGTACAGTGTACAGTACAGTGCAGTACTACAGTGAGTTTTGTCATACGCGCACTCGCGTATGACGTAGCATGTTAATCCATCAGAAGCAAGAAATACGAGTTTAAATTGCTAATTGTGAAAAGATTGTTTCGATTTTATAAATTGGTAATTATTTATGTCGTTGTAATATTCATTTATGCAATGCTTAAGATGTGTCTTTAGTTGTATAACGAATTTACTGATGAATAACAGTGAATTTTGTAACATTTTATCGTTGAGCTTGGTGTCACGACCCCGGGGTCCCCGGCAGGGGGGGGGGGGGGAGGGGCACTCAGTATATAATGTGTGGTGGGTATGTGCCGCGGAGAAGACCCCCATTTTTACACTCAAATTTTCGTTCCAAAGCATAGCATTTTCATCTTATTGAGAAAAAGAACAAAGAAAGCCGTTCCAAAGCATAGCATTTTCTTCTTATCGAGAAAAAAAGAAGAAACAAATCCGTTCCAAAGCTTCGCATATTTTTCGTTACGCCGCTCCTGCCGCATTGATCCGCTACAATGAGCTCCGTTTTTGGTGAAAAGCGGCCCGCAGAGCGCTGTCCGACCATCGCCTCTCCGCGAGCGCACCCGGCGCCCGTGCCACGGAAATAGAAGACGTCTTCTATTTCTGTGGCCCGTGCCGCCGGGCTAGTTGCATGCACGTCACGTATGCCCGTTCCATAGGGATACATAGTTACGCACTCACAAGCAGGCGAACCGTTCCAAAGACCCCCGTTTTCACAAACATTTATAGTTCCGAAGCCCGTTCCGAAGACGCTCCTTTTCACGTACAATAAGCCCGTTCCAAAGCCCCCGTTTTTTGTCTCGCCCGCGGCACATACCTACCACTTTTGGGGTCGAGTGCCCCCCCCCCCCCCCGGGTCACGACGTGCACTGGAAGATGCACGTAGCAGTAATTATGTACGTAGTAGTTCCCCCCCCCCCACCCCAGTAGGCATAGTTCCCCCCCCCCCCCCACGTACGCATTATGCGCATATAAAGCGCATTTCCCAAGTTGAGGGGCTCATCACTTCCACAGAACTCACGGCCCTGACAACAACTCTCTCCAAACAACTCCCTCTGTCCCACTGAACTAACCTAGAACATAGCTTATAGCTGACCTTTCCTCCCGTAAGCACTTAAAATAAATTTTAGGAGAACGAAATGAACTTTATTCGGCCTTGTTATAACATAAAAGGATTTTGTAAGATTCATTCTATTTGACATTCAAAAATAAAAATAAATTTGATGATAGAACAGTTTGGAATATAATTAGTTGATATAGTAAAGACAATGAACTTATGAATTTATTAAATACTGCAATGTATTTCATGTATTAAATCAGCCTTGTGATAACTTAAAGACAGTTATTGGAAAAGAACTGTTCTACAGGCATAAAGATCTGTAAGGAGCTTTGGATAACATTTGGATATGAATCAGAAGTGATACAGCAAAGTTATAACGGATGTAACAGTGGCGATATTCAGAATTGATTGTACAAATGTGAATAAAGACTGAATTTTTGTTTTTGAGTTGAACCCAAAATCTTGTCCATAACCCTTTGTCTTTTCTTATGTAATTCATCTTCAGTGTTCCATTTATAACATCTACCCAGTCATCAATTTCAATCATATACTTTGATTAAAACGAATCCATGTCTTTTCTAATGTAGCGAGTCCTGTATGTGTATGCATCGCATCTCATTGCGTTGGAAGCGGAATAGCGCCATCCTTGACAAAAGAAGATAGACCGCTTGCGTCTTTTTTTTCCCTACCGTTACTGCGTAAAATTGCAGAACTTCACTCAGGAAGCGACTAGTGCGAGAGGCTATTATCAATATAGAGAATATGATTTACGCAGTACACCCGCACTACGCATGCGCGTGGACTTGTTCGTCGATCGCGTCGGCTTGCAATGCATGTGATATGGGCTAGCTGCGTACACATAATGTAAGCTAGATTTGAAGAAAAATAACTATATCAAAAGTCACTCATACTTTGTGGTAGAGAATTATGAGAGGTTTATATAGTTTTGGATGGAATTGTTCATGTATTGAATTGCAGCTGACACCGCGATAGTTGGTTGATGGACGCCCGAAGCTTCGGGCGAAAAGCAGTTATTAACCCTAATAAACCCAAGGGCAAGCCCAAGCCCAAGGGCAAGGCCATGCTTGCAGCGTAAGTATTCGTACTAGGCCTACTACTACTAGTTGGAGACTGTGTAGCCTCTCGCACAAGTCGCTTCCTGAGTGAAGTTCTGCAATTTTACGCAGTAACGGTAGGGGAAAAAAAGACGCAGACCGCTTGGACATAGAAATAATATTAAAATATTATTAAATTTGTTTGTCGCCCTCTCGCGATAATAGACAGGCTCGTTGCAGTATCGAAAAACATTGGTGTTATTGCTCGTATTAAACATCTCTTACCAAAATTTGTATTACGTATGTTAGACTGTGCCTTAATATTGCCTTATTTTTCATATTGTAATCTAATCTGGGCCAACTCTTGCAAAACAAACTGTTTAAAACTGACTGTATTACAGAAGAAGATCGTTCGTATTATAAAAGGGATGCAACCCTATACTCCCACACAGGTCCTACATTTAAACAATTGTAGTTATGAAAATTTAGCGACATCAACTTACTTCAACAAGGTATTTTCATGTAGTGTATAAATTGTCTTTTTCCCGATGAGTTTACTGATCTCAATCTGTTTCATTTCAACTTAGATATTCATTCATACGAAACTAGAAGTGCTAACCATATTCATTTACCAAAACATAGAAATATGAGATTGAGATTTCAATATGACATCCGATACTCAGGGCCCAAACTATGGAATATATTACCTGTCCAATTACAAAATTCACTTCAGCTGCAAACGTTCTCACGCAAGATGAAATTCTATCTCATTACCAGCTAAGTATGTATTTGTAATGACTGACTTCATTTATTTTTTTTTTGTCTGTTTTTGGTTTATATACATATAACTATAGTACTTGATAGCAAAAACTTGTCGTCTTTCACACATAGTCTGACTATCATCATTCATAAAGATTGATTTTGTTTATGTATTTAATCATATTTTATACATAGTATTCTCCAAATCATGTGAATGTGCTTTTCTCTCTCTTTTTTCCACAAAATTTGGGACATAAAAATGAGATGTGCGCTGCCTTGTATCTGCCATGTATGTTCTAATCAACACAATATTTTGTTATATCTTGCTACCCTTATGCTCATGTACTCAAGCTGATTAATCGTTTAAAACAATATAATACAAATGCCACCCTTTCCGTTGTATCTTAATCCTCCCCGTCTTTATCTCTATATTATTTCCTTCATTTCTCAAAAGCAGAATAATGTCTGAGTATAATGTACATTGCATGTTCTTTTTACTGTATTTTGCATTTGGCGACCCCAACACAAGCCACGCTTTTCGGGTGTTCGCCACCTTCTTTTGTCATTATTAATGTATCCTGTGTCAGAAGGAAATAAATGTGAATTCAATTCAATTCAAGGGGACTCGAAAGGGTTTTTTTTTTTTTTTTAATTTTTTTTTTTAATTCTATTTTTTTTTGCTCGCCGATCAACAGGGGGAGGGGCATGGCTCCCTCGTGCCCCCTAGCTACGCCAGTGATTGAGATATGGTTAAAAAAAGAGTATTGTATAACACTTTTCTGCTCTGATATAACGCCTAACTTATGGATGACGGGCCACTCATGACTGAGCAGAGAGTACAGCTTGCAATAGATATGGCACGATGACAGTTTTTTTTTTAAAAAGAGGAATCAACTTAGTCAAAAGAGACTTTTATATGAAACAATTAAATATCAGTAGGTTTATGTGAAAAAATACGAAATTCACCATCTTTTCGGTGCCATCTATATTAAAAAAGGGACTTTGCCGGGTGGCTTTCTAATGAAGAAATGATGTGGAATGATTAATAGGAGCATAAACTTAGGTTTGTCTATTTTTTTTCTTTCAGTGACATCTGTATATGTATGATTGATATTGCAAATTCAATTTCACATGCTTTCCTTTTCAGGTACTAGCATTTATGATCTCGTCGATCGTAAGTGCCTTGTCCGCTGCTTGTCAGGTAGGCTGGATTGGATACTGGTTAAATCTTTGCGCCGGGGTCGAACATCCATCTCTTTGCGAGGTAAAGTTCCACTTTGATCATAAAATCCAAACAGAAATCTGAGTCATGTGGGTTAACGTACTGCGGGGGGAGGGGGGGGGGGGGGATATCAAAGTAACCGGGAAAGTAATTCCAAGGGGAAGGGACAGGAGACAGACTCCCTGCGGCCCCATCCTTTCCCACCAACATTTTAACATAAGTTATCGATCTTTGGCCGTTCGATATCCCTGATGTACCGGTATATGACTTCAAAACGATATCTGCTAGTCAACTTACTGCTTCTGCTACCACCACCGCCATCACCACTGCAACTACTATACTACTATTGCTGCTTCTACTTCTTTGAAGCTCAAACCTTGATTTTTATGCCGTCGTGTAAATTTCCATTATTTTATTCACAAACCTTTTTATTCACACTTATAATTTTCCAGTCTAGCCTTAATGCAAATTAATATGTTAAAAACTAAGAGTCATTTAAAAAAATAAAACAACCCAGTATGAATACGTATGTTGCCTCAGTATCTTTAACTATTTTAACCATTTATGTAACTGAAGTGTTTAATGTATGTCGTTTCTTGTTCAAACCCGTCCCTAGTTCGTATGATATGAATTTTCTCCGGGATGTATTCAGTCTGACTGGATTTTTTTCTTCAGATTTTATCTTAAAATTCTGATCATATTTATTTCAATATTATACTAATGTAACAGTTATGATAATTTCTTTGCGATGCACCATATGAAGGTTATTTTGTTATGTTCCCAGCAATTCAGCCCTTTAACTGCTATTGTGAATGTTTTTTTTTTGTTTTGTTTTTTACAATCCAAATAAATCATTCGATTCAGATCAATTAAAAAAAAAAAAAACTACTACTACTACTACCACCACCACCACCACCAAAGAGTTTCAAGAGCTGGAGTCACATATAGCTCATTCCCTTTGAACCATGTTCGATGCCGCCAGGAAAAATATGTCAGGCATGACTGTGCTTAACTTGATCTTCCATGCAGATACCTAGACAAAAGTTTTCTACCTGGCTGCAAACTTACGGGCCATTTTCAAAGCGAAAAACGCTTTCGTAATGATAATTACTTTTCGCTATACTCGTCTGATAATACGAGCAGTACACATTGCTTACCTTCACCTGTTTACAGGAGGCAAGCGAAAGAAAATGGTGAAAAATTTCTGAAATATGAATCAAAATTACTCGACTGGACATTGTGTGGGCAATAATCTGACATAATAGCACCATAAATAACTGTACTCGAACAAATTCACTTTTATTTTCTTTCGCAGGAAGTAATCGGAAAAGTGTCAAATTGTTGGTTTTAAAATGGTAAAATCATGAAAATTGTACTTTTTTCACAAATTAAAACTGCTAAAATGCGACACAACGTTTCTGGAAACAGTAATTAGGCTTTTGTATGCATATTCATCTGTTAAATTTTCTCTCTGTTAATTCAAATAAAAAGTGAAATATTAACGATATTTTATTTGTGACAAAAATCAATACTCAAGCTTTCCCATGATGTTGTCGGCATCGAAGGCAACAGCGCACCTATTATAGATTCTATTCTGCAACCTTTACAGGGACAGCTACTTGAAATACATTGTTGCCATGGGACTCCAACTCTTAAAACTCCTTGGTCTGTGCATCAACCGATCAGCAAAATTAACCATACTTCACCTAATCTTTTTCACCGATATCCCCCTTTCTCTCTCTTTCTCGCTCTCTTTCTCATTGTTTTTACATTTTCTCTCCTATTACAGCGTTACAATTACGTTGTGTATCTGGTCTTATCTACGATCAGCAGCTCTGTGACATGTGTTGCCAGTATTACGGCTTCAGGTATTGCATGTAACGGAGTGTGTTCATGTTGTATCGTACCAATGCCTTCAGTACCGATACCAGGTAAACGTTAAAATTTTAACCCTGGGGCATAGCGGGGGGGGGGGGGGGGAGCAGTGGGGCTTGTCATTCTCCAAAATCCTTTAAAAAAGAGGGGGATGAAAATGAAAAAAAAGTGGGCAAAGGAAAAGGAAGAGGAAATATTTGAATGAAAACATGCATATTTTTCTAAATGTAGCGCCAAACTATGGCAGTGATTTGGTAAGGGAGCCGAGCTACTTTATCCCTCTTATATTATTCTTATCAATTTCATTATTTTTCTTTATTTTCAGCTAATCACTGTTGTGGGGAAAACCGCCCTCCCCAAACAAAATCCAGACTACGCCATTGCATCCACGATAATTATACAGAATCAAAATTACTACCATAGTGTTTCCCTTATTTTACCAGGAATATTTTCTCCTCACAAAATACAACTACTGCCTTTCCCTCGACTGGGGCTTGACACGATAACTCTTTTCACTCTCATTCTTAAGGCTGGTTCACATATGAACTGATAATTCGCTTCATGGAAAAAAAAAATCCGCGTTTTTTTTTTAAGGCATGCAAATACTTGGCTTCATGAAAACGGGGGGGGGGGGGGGGGGGGGGTACGTGAGTAATCGTTACTCCATACCCACATGTCGTGAAAAGTCAGCTTTTGACGTCGTACGTTAGTCTACTCGGAACGTTTAAGATATACAGCTCGGAGCTACAGCGAAGAGTTTTCGTAATTTTCAGACCTTGCTCTTTCTTTCCTTTGATTAAGATGACTCGGGGTTTAATTACACCATTCAAAAAACAGAACCTTCAGAATTTTTGTCTCCCCACTCAAACCCTCAAAAAGCGATTTCAAAGTAATTTTATACACACTGTATGTATATCCATTAATGACTTAACTTCGTGAATAATCTTTTGCCTATCATGTACTGATAAAAAAAAAATGTATTACTGCTATTTTGTTTCAATTCAACACTCTAAGGAAAAAAATTAGGTTGGTTGAAATATGAATCTACCAACTGTTGGTTAAAACAAAATCCCATATGTTTTTACATACAAATTTGTTTTAACCAACAGTTGGTAGGTTCATATTTTAACCAACCTAAAGATTTTTAACCAACATTTCTGAGAGTGAAATTGTGGGGCAATTTCATTCATCAGTCGATTTGAAAACTTTTACAATGCAATGACATCGTAGGGGGGGGGGGGGGGGAGGCTGTCTTAATTCATTAACATGATTAATAAGTTGTAAATTACAGAGTCATTTTTGTAATTTCTCGTTAATTATTCTCGTCTCCCTTCACATTCTTCTCTTCTCCTTTATCTCTCCCCCCCCCCCCCCAATTGGATGGGTATACGTGCTCCATTTGTTACGCTGTGCCACTAGAATAAAGTTACCTTGAAAGAATACTTGTTTTATGTCTTTGGCTGACGCTGTAGGTGATTCATGTTTTTGTTGGTTTGTTTTTTTCTTTCTCTCTCTGTCATGTTTCAGATGCTACTCCATACCGCGTTTTTGAAAATGAGCAAGGTAAGTTTACAAAAAAGTCACTAATTACATGTATACCTAAAAGGTGGGGTGATATATTTTCTTCGAACCTTAGTTCTTATTATGTGCATGCGGTTTCTCTGACGCAGTTTCCTGTAATAAACATTCACAGAATTTTGTTTGAATCATTATATTGTAGCATCATAAAGAATTCCCTATTATTAGTATAGTATCATCATTATCATCATCATTATCGTTATCATGATTATTACTATTACATGTATTATCATCATTATCATTATCATTATGTAGTCATAGTAGTCGTAGTAGTAGTAGTGAAGTAGTAAGTAGTGAAGTAGTAATAGTAGCAGTATTAATAACAACTGTAGTAGTGACCTAATAGTAAGTAGTACTACTAGTAGTAGTAGTGGTATAGTAGTACGTGGAATAGTAATAATGGTAGCATATTAGGTTTCTAATGCACATTAATTTTTTAGGTAACTGGGGCGGAGGTACATGAGAGTGAATTAAAAGTGTCCCCTTTTAAACAGTCACGATAATAATACCATTCTTTACGGTATCTTTTCTTAGTTTTTTTCTTTATTTTTATTATTTTGTCCTTTTTCCTCCGCTATTCAGTCCAATCAAACAAAATTTGTTTCTTGTCAGGGCTTTCAGAGAAGTAAAAAGAGGAGCTTTCAAAATGGCCACCCCTGAGATTTTGTTTTTTCCCGATCAAAATAAAAATGAAAATAATGGGGACACCCCATGGAGTTCACACGAAAACTGAATTAGCACTTCAAAGCATATAAAAATTCAGTGCAGCCCAATTGGATAATGCTGGGCTAGCATCGGGAGGTATATGGCGTAAAGCCGTGTATAGGCAAACTTGTATGAAAGCTGCAACTCAACTTCGGAATTTACTTTGGAAAAAAATGAATAAACTCAGGCACCTTTTGCACTTTTTAGTAAAAAAATTTTGGTTGAAAATAAAAGTGATCATGATCAGGTTGAGATACATGACTTGTACTTGTCCCGTTTAGTGTAGTCTTGTATATTGTCAAGTCTAGTTTGTATCTTTTTATGCCCTTTTCATTAATTAATGATACTGCAATATTATTTTAGGGGACCTGAAAAAAGTTTCCCCCAGATTATACAACTAGCATTTAAGTTAAAACTGAACTTTCAAAAATTGCAATTATACATAGATCTGTGTACTGGACCTATGTGAAATATTTCAATATTTTCAATTGTTCATTTATTTTATGCTCACATTGCTGTTGTAAAATGATTTATCTTTGCTGTTATTGTGGAAATAAACGAAATGAAATGAAATGACTTCAAGAATACGCAAATGAAAAATGGAGACCTATATCTGTATATCTAGCGGTTACAAATTTTGTCGCATCATCATCAAGAATAACAAAACGCAACGAATCGGACATGATTTTGATTTGCGTGAAGAATCAATTCTTTACCTACCCGTCCCGAAGAGTTGCGAGACGCAAGAAAAATAGAGATAATTTGATTGGTTTGACGAATCAGTTCTTTACCTAATGATGAAATATAGTTCTGCATCACATCGTCTTCATGAGTTACGAGACGCAAGCGAAACATAATGATTTGTTTAACCTGATTACTCTTTACCTAACGATGATAACGATTGCAGCGTCGCATCGCCCGAGTTTAGACGCAAAAGCAATAGAAATAATTTGATTGACTCGACAAATCAATTCACACCTTATTATGAAAATAACTACTTTAACAGCATCATCCCTTAAAGTTACGGGAGCGAATGATATTGTAAGAATTTCTTTCCTAACGGATTTTTCGCGATTTTTAAACTAAATGTTTTTTCTTCATTTTCGTTTTCTTTTTTTAATCACAAACGAAAAAACGCGAGGCGGCCTCAAAATATTGAGCGGGCAGTGACGAGAAACATATATATTATCTATATTGTTTATGATGTGATGGTTGTGAGATGAGAAATAAAACTAAACTAAAATTGAAAATTTCCCCTCTCATTCCGTATAACTGAGCCTCCTATAAGTTCAACACAAGCATTGACATTGGATAAATTGATTCGTTTTCTCAACTAGATGCAAAAAGAATCATCCTTTGCTCATTTTCGTTTTCAACAGAGCCGCAAATCGACGTTGCACCCGACATAGACGGACTGTACACAGATTGGGAGATTAAAAAGGCAGAGCCGAGGAGAGAACAATTCGACCCCGAAGAAGTAAATATTTTTTTTCAATGTTCAAGTTCAAGTTCAAGTTCAAGTTCAGGTTTTATTTCCAACATAACACAAGACATTTTTTTTCTTCTTTTAAACAGAAATATCGTAATAAGCAAACATACAACATTTTTTCCTCTAATTAACATCAAAAACAAAAATTAAATGTCCGCTTGACGTAGTGTATTAAAATATTAAAAAAAATGATATTGGAAAAGAGAAATCCACAAAAAAGCAATGCTTGTAGTGACGTGGATTCCTCAAGAAAGAAAAGAGAAAGTAAAGAAAACAGAAGAATGTGTGATACAAAGGTAGGTGAAACAGCAGTATATATATATATATATATATATATATATATATATATATAGCAGTTGCAGATTCAGTCACACAGTGAGGACTCCGCCAGATGAACGATGCGTTGCGCATTTGAGACAATTAAAGAAGAGAAAGGACAATAGGAAAAGGGAGAAATAAGACAAGATAACTAAGACAAGACAAGACGAAAGAGGGACAAGACAAGAAAAGACAAGACAAACAGACAGGAAACATAAGGGGGAAAAGAGGAGAAAATAGCAAAAAGTTAAAAAGAGGAAATGGGAGACGGGCTGCCACAGACCAACATGACATAACATGACCGACAACCAGACTGAAATTTTAAAAAAATAGACAGGTGGGAATTTCGTATGTATAGGATAGTGCGATGACCTTGATTAGACGTAACCAAAATTGAAATCTCAGTTCCATTGTTAACTGTTGTAAGAATGAAGCAGGAAAAGTTTGAGCTTATGTTTAAATGCATTCAAAGAGACACTATCTTTAATATCATTACTAAGAGAGTTCCAGAATTTGGGACCGTTGTATATAAATGTGTTTTGGGCTAGTAAAGTTCGTGCAGAAAGGTAAATGAAATTCGCAAGAGTGTCTCGTGGGATAATTATGGTAAGATTTATTTTTAAGGAACATGGCATCAAAAATATGGGGAAGAATATTATTATTATAGTTGTACATAAATTGCCCTAACAGGAGTAAATAAAGGTCTCTGACTTTTAATATTTTACTCTCAAAAAACAACGGATCCGTGTGTGAACGGAAGGCAGAGCTATGAATAACACGAAGTGCCTTTTTTTGCAAAAGTAACAATCTGTCTAATAAATATTGATGGGTATTTCCCCAAGCAAGAATCCCATAATTCAAATAGGGTAGAATTAAAGATGAATAAAGCATAATAAGTGATGTCGAAGGAATAAAAAAATTTCAGTCTGTTGATAATACCTATATTTCGTGAAATTGTTTTGCATATATTTTCAATGTGATTTTTCGAAGAAAATTTATTGTCAACTATAATTCCAAGAAATTTTGTATGTGGAACAATTTCTAAGGGAGTATCATCAAAAATAATGTTCATTGGTAATGCGTTTATGGAATTACTGAATAATATATATTTCGTTTTCTTGAGATTCAAAGATAATCTATTAGCTCTTATCCATTCAGTAACTTTAATGAGTTCAGAGTTATTGACATTGACTAAAGTTTGTGGGCACTGGTGGGAGAAAAATAAGTTGGAGTCATCAGCAAACAAGATAAGTGACAGAATTTGGGATGACCTACATAAATCATTAATGTAAAGGGTAAACAGCAGTGGGCCCAGTAGGCTACCCTGAGGTACTCCACATTTTATATCTTGCATGTTAGAATTATGACCTTTAACAAAAACATACTGTTGTCTATCGGATAGGTAGCTCCTGAACCACTCCAAGGCCTTCCCTCGCACCCCATAATGTAACAATAATGTAATAAGATTTCATGATTGATGGTGTCGAAGGCCTTAGAGAAGTCCAGGAAAATACCCACCAAGTGACAAGATTCGTTCAAAGCACTTACTACTTTATCAATAAAATTCAATAACGCATGAGTGGTGCTGTGCTTTTCGCAGAACCCAAACTGAACATCAGACAAAATAGTATGTATTGTAAAAAAATTGGCAGTTCCAACGTAGACTATTGTTTCGAGGATTTTAGAAAAAGAAGACAACAAGGAAATAGGTCGGTAATTACTGACGTCCAAATTATCACCTTTTTTGAATAAAGGAATTACCTTAGCAATTTTCATTTTATCTGGAACTACACCTGATTCTAAGGAAAGATTGAATATGTGTACCAAGGGGGTAACAATAGAGTTTATCACAGCTTTCAAAATTAAATTATTAATGCCATCAAAACCTGGGCTTTTCTTACTTTTTAATCCAGATACAATATCAATTATCTCCTGACTATAAGTTGGAGCAAAAAATATAGAATTCGGATTAGGCGTGCCAATATAGTCAGAGAAGTTTTTCGTCGCGGGAGGAATGTCTTTTGCAAGGTTTTCACCAACAGAAGAAAAATGATCATTAAAAATATTGGCAATACTGTCTGCATCGTCAACAATGACATCATTAAATCTGATTTTGGAAATATCTGATTTATTTCTCGATAAGTTCATTGCCTGTTTTATAACTTTCCATGTATTTTGGATATCATGTTTATACAGAGCTAACTGTTTCTCAAAGTAATTTTTCTTTTCAAGTCGTAATATTCTAGTTAGGGTATTTTTATAAGACGTGTATTTGATTTTGGATTGCTCTGTATTCATTTTGAATTTGTAATATAAGTTATTTTTTCTATTGATCGAACGCAAAATAGATGCTGATATCCATGGTAGTCTTGGAACAGTTTTGTATGTGTTACGTTTGTCTTTTAACTTCGGGATGTGCTTATCTAACTTGTCATTCAGTATATTCAAAAAATTGTCAAAGGATAAATTGATGTCTTCAGTATCGTACACACAAGACCAATCGACAGAGTCCAAAGAGGCGCCTAAGCTAGCTGTATTTTCATGCGTTGGTCTGTGTCTTAGTGGTTGAGAATGAACAGGTCTAGTTGTGCGTCTTAATGGAAAGTGGGTGAGAATTGGGAAATGGTCTATTATATCGGAAAGGACTAAAAAGAATCTGGAGGGGGAGAATGTTACAAAAAATATTGTCCAGAAGTGTAGCGGTTTTGTCGCCTACACGAGTAGGTTTGGAAATAAGAGGCAAGAAAGAGGCAGGCAAAAATGTTTCAAGGAATTCATGAGATACATTATGTTGTTTCAATAAATCAATGTTGAAATCGCCTACAAAGACAGCGTCCCTATTAGCGAGAGCTGGGTTGTTTATAGTTTCAGAAAGATAAGTTAAAAAATCGTTTGTGTGAGAGTTTGGAGGTCTATACAAAACAGAAATAATCATATTTTTACTGCCAGGAATATTAATTTCAATAAAAAGAGATTCGACGTTAGAATTCATGATGTTAAGTTCATCACAAACGGTATACTCGTAGTCATGTGAAATGTAAAATGCCAAGCCACCCCCAGTTCTGTCTTTCCTGTTATTTGTTATAAAATCATAGCCATTTAATAAAAAAAAAGGTTGTTTAGATTCATGACATAGCCATGTTTCAGTGAGACCAATTATAGAAAAAGACTGTCTAGTCGAATTGGAAGAGTTGTTCAAAAGTAACTGAAGTTCATCAAAATGTTTATTTATACTTCTTATATTTACATGCATTATGCAGAATGTATCTTTACTTAAATTTTGTGTAAGGTTTTTCACTTGATTTTCCGTAACATATTTAGAAGAGGGGTTTTGCACTATATCATAATCAAAATTTAATTCTAACTCATTTGAGGACGAGTTAATATTATCAGCCACAAAATTATCATAATCAAAATACATTGGGTTATTGAAGTATTCAGTATCAGTAGGTCTCAATTCATTAAAGAGGTCATCGTTATTCAAAGAAGTGAATGGAAAGTAAATTTACGATGTGTCAGTCATACTAAATCAGTCAGTATCAGAACGTGTTGTACTATAACTGGTTCAAGGTTTGTGAGAGTCATGGAATGGGCAGCCAAGCCAAATAGTAGCAGTAGCAGAACAAGGAAAGAAAGACATGAACATAGAACACAGAGAGGGAAGGGACGAGAAAGCGCAGCGCTGTGAGTGCGTCTTGGTGCAGGGAACAAGGTCCATCGCACGGAGACCGCAGTGTGTGAAAGACATGACAATGAGAGCAGAACGAGAACAAGCGAAAATATAGCGAAGGTAATTTGGGACATTACAGTGTGAAGCTCCAATTATGAAAAATAAAATTTGTACTGAAATACACCTTTAAAAAATATCGAAAGCGTTCGCAATAGTATTTGAAGAGCCAATGAACAACAGCCCACCCCGAACAACAGCCCCCTCCCCCTCCCCCCCCAAAAAAAAAATCGAATATACACATGTAAGTGAATTTTGTTTACACGAATACATCGACACCGTAACTCTTCCCGTGTGACATCAACACCTTAACTCGTCTCGTGTGGCAAAATCAAAGATATATACATACATACACAAATTACTTCATAATAACAAAACATAAAACAATAAAGATTGATCGAAAAACTTGCTAAAACTATTGACGGGTATTTGAAGTAGAATAGAGTAGTGATTGTAAGTGCCCACGAAACATGCAAGCGGAGAAAAAAAACATAACAACACATTGTACAGATTATGCATGGAATACTGATATTGGAGTACGTACATGTAGCACACAGATACCAAGATTAATCATACAGAGTAGCAAAATACGAAGCATGCATGTACAAAGTAGAGAAAAAAAGGAATAAATAAATAAATGAATAAATGAGTAAGAAAATAAATATGCATAAAGAAGCAAATGACTTGTGGGCAATTCATGAACTGTTAAATCGCAAGATTGGATAAAATCACGAGTCAAAAGAGTAAATCAATAACAACTAATACGATTCTCAAATTCAATAGGGAAATATTATATACAAAATATGTGTGTATGTATTGTAACTGACACAGTGAATCGTGATCAGGGACGAGTTTAAAAGCCAAACGGTTCCTATAATATTTGAAGATGAGAATACATTAAATTTATGAAGCATGGATGGTTAAAAATTATCAGATCGATAGGGACCCGTCACCGATCACGATACCACTGTATTTGGAAATATTTCAGTTCGGTATGTATCATGATATATGCAACATGGGTAAAACAGAAAAACAACAACAAAATAATGAATAATTTAGTTCCAAATTATTAAAAACCTTTAGTATGTAAACGGCCCGTGAAATACAGGACACGGTTTTCTTTGCGATGCCCCCTTCAGCTTCCCAAAGCTAGAATTGAATATAAAAGAAAATCTTTCGCATATGTCGGACCCAAATTATTTAATGCACTTCCTTCAAATTTACAAGCTTGTATCTCCTTGTTAGTTTTTTAAAAATTATGCAGAGCCTTTCATACGAATTGATAAAGAAGCGAAATAATATTCCATTGATTTACAATGCTATGTACTTGTATGTTTAAATTGTCACTTCCCACTCTATATTTTTGGTGTTAATTGTTTCTGATGTTAAATATTTTGTATTTTGTATTTTTGACGTTGATTGTTTTTTTTTTGATGATATATATTTTACAGTTATCTTGACATGTATTTTAAACTGCAGGCGCCTTTGTAAAGCAGTTTTAAGAACTGAACAGGCTTACCCTGCAGTATAAAATTAATAAAACAAAATAAATAAATAATAACAACAACAAAAAACTTGATAGAAGGGCGAAGAATCTAATCAAGAGCAAGTGGAGAAAAATAACAATATAGCAATGTAGGGAATTGACTGTTCCATGCGAGATGACCAAGATTTGGCTAAGTTATGATGTCGTCCACAAGGAGGACGCCGCTCGATGAAGGACTTTAAAAGAAAAAAAAAGTAAGATTTGCACAAACACATTGACGTGTATTAAAAGAAGAACAATATAGGATACAATATAGAATAGTGATCATAATACAGAATATTGATCGTAAGTGCCGAACAATCATGCAAGCGGAAAAAAGAGGTAAAAAACTGAATGCATGGAATACTGAGACTTAATTTTATAGCGCACATTAATAATTGCCATGAAGTAACCAAGTAAGAAGCATGCATGTTAAAAGTGAACAAAAATAAATAAATAAATAAATAAATAAATGAATAAATAAAAGAAAGAATAAAAAAACAAATAAACAAAGAAACAAATGACTCATGAGTAGAATTAATTAGATTAACATTTCACGAATCAATTTATGAACTGTCATACGTGACAAGGTTGGATAACTTCACAAGTCAAAATAAATCAGTAACAAAAAAATACGATTCTCAAATTCAATCGGAAAATATTATACATGTGTATGTATATAGTAATTGTCATAGTGAGTCATGGTCAGGGATGAGCTACGGTTACAATTTGGAGATGAGATTCCATTTAAAATTTATGAAGTATAGATGTTTGATAGATGTTTGAAAATTATCAGGTGGAAAAAGGGGACCCGTCACCGATCACGACTCCATTAAATTTGGAAATAGTCTAGCATGTGACACAGTGTATGCAACATGCGATGTATCATAGGTTAATTGATAGAAAGGCGAAGAGATCTAATGAAGAACGAGTGGGGAAAAAATATAAGAACATAACGATGTAGGGAATTGACTGATCATGCAAAGTGACCAAGCAATTATTATAAAAAGGGGGAAATGGAAGAGAGTGGGAGAACAGGGAGAGAGAGAGAGAGAGAGAGAAAAAAAAAAAGCCACGTAACTCGTGACCCTGTATAAACTCAGGTAGCACGCCATGAACCTGAACAATAAAAGGATAGAGGGCTGTATGTAGTGGAGCTCGTTAAGTGGAACACACAATTTATTCTTTTATTCTTCTTTTTCAGGAAGGATATACAGGAAGATACCAATGAGTGATGCCAACTAGGTCAGGTTGGGGCTACAAAGGAGGGCAAAAGATGTAAATTAAAAACAAATTTTAAAAATGTAAAGGAAATAAGGCATGCATGTGATCATCGAGAGAACAAGAATAAAACTTAAAAGAATGCTTACCTCCTGCAAATCAATCTAGCTATCGTAGACTATTAATGTCAGACACAAAATCTAGTCCAGGGATATGATACAAAGGGAGAAAGTATGCATAGTAAATTAAGACATGCATACATGATTGGCGTAAAATAGAGATGGCACGATAGTGAGAGAGCAAGCCGGGGTCCACAATAGTAGAGAGTAAAAAGTAGTCATGGTAGAGTGACTTGATTGACCAGAACAATGGAGGTACATATTAAGTCAAGACATAATTTCGAGAGGGTGGAACATTCACGACTATTTAAAAGTGTAATAGTGCAAGGATAAACAGGACAGGTGGATTCATAAACAAACACTTCAGTATCTTAAAAAAAGAAAAAAAAAGAGGAAGAGAGGAGGGGGGGGGGGGGGAAGAACTCTTTGAAGTGGTTATCTAAATAATGTACCTGCATAGAAGAGAGGACGACACTGGATTCCTTTAAAAGGAATTGACTGGGATTCAGTCTGCAGGCCACACACAACTGACTAATGATGCATCTGCATAACTGGAATAAGACATTACAAATCAGGCTATTAGAACCAGCAAACAGAAGTCATTGTGTTCACAGAGACCGATTTGGGATAAAGAACTGACAATAAGACGGGGAGGAACACAAGAAAAATTGAAAGGATGCTATTACAAAGTATGACAAGGAGTAAATGCACTTAAAGAAGATTGGCGAAATAGAGAAAAAATAAGAGAACGAGAAAAAGAAATCACTGACACACCCATCAGTCCATTAGAATGCATTTAGAATGTGAAAGGAAGAGGGAAGAGGGGGGGGGGGGGGGGGGGGGGGGGGGGGGGGTTCCGAGAGAGCTACAGGGAGCATGGCCTAAAATGACGAAAGGTACCGTCTTATACATGACTGAGTTGTCACAATACCAAATACGAAAAAAAGTGATTATAAACTTTATTTTTGAGTTGTCACAATATCAATTACGAAAAAAGTGATTATAAACTTTATTTTTCCAATACGAGATATATTATCAAGCATAGCGAAAACTGCATAAAAATATACAGTTCAGATATCCATTTTAGATTGCACACAGTAAGAATGCGCAGTGAGAAGTGCGAGGATATAATCTAAATTTATTGTTTACATGTGACAAGAAAAAGCCAAAAGGAAGAGCTTTGTGAATCTAATAGCAGGGGAAAGGGAATTTTTACTGGAGATTTACAAATAAGCAAGGTCGAGTATGACCAATCATTAAGTGAAAGGCGAAATTTTTATAAAGTTATTATAGGCTCCTTTGGAAAAAAAGGAAAGGGAAACATGACAAAAATGAAGTTCATGTTGAGAAAGACACGTAGCAAAATACACATCCACTTTCCATAAACTCAGTTCCAATGGCATTCAAACGCAACATGCAGCATAGGCGGATCCAGGGGGGGGGGGGGCCGAAGCGGCCGCGCCCCCCCCCCCTATTGACGAAGCAAAAAAAAAAGAGAAAGAAAAGAAAAGAAAAAAGAAAGAAAAAAGAAGAAGAAGAAGAAGAAGAAGAAGAAGAAGAAGAAGAAAGAAAATGAAAGGGCTATGGCAAAATTTCTGCTTACGCTCCACGCTCGCACGCTTTCATCTTGAGAGTTACAAGAAAGAATTGCAAAGAAGTATGATTCATTTTATGGGGATTTTCAGCTCACACTTTGCGCTCGCATTTATTTCGTCCCCACTTTTGTATGAAAATTAAGAATCCACTTTCCAAATTGTTCTCGTAATATAGGCGCTGAAGATGACAAGTTATTCCCCGCATCATAAAGATTTCACGAGAAGTCAAACCCTTAGTAACTGAATGAAATATTGTAATTTACGTTGTTGTTTTTTTCTTTTAGAAAAGTACATAGCTAGAGGGGTGTGACGTTTGCACGGGTGATTTTGTAAGTCAGGAAGCAATCATTTTGAAACTGTTCTGCCTTCGAATTCCCCATTAACGCATGAAATGTAACATGACTTTATATTTTTTTTTCCCTCAAAATATCCACTTGTTTAAACAATAAGTCTGACAACACGGGACAAAACCGCGTCCATGCAGTGATAGGCCATGGGCCGAGCATGGTTTAGGACTTATTTTTTTAGTTCCGTGGTCCACCTCTGGGAAGTTTCTGCTAGTTATCTCCCAAAGAGGTATATGAAGCATGAATGCAATGTTCCCATGTCTGAATTTTGGGCGTTAAGGATTAACAGCCAAAAAACAAAGATCAAGTTAGATTTGGTTGTTAAGGACATATTTTCCCCTAGCAACGGTGATATTTATACCTTTATATCACCCAAAACAATGCTAGATATGGTCTACATGGCACCAAAAACACATACACACCTGTCTATAAAGACCACTTTTGGTGTTTTCCTTGAGCGGTCTTTATAGACAGGTTTGACTGTACCATCCTTCCACACATGATACACACACCCACACCCACACACACTCAAGTTATATATACATGTGTACAGTATATGTATGTATTTTTTTTTGGGGGGGGGGGGGGGTTGCACGCCCACACTGCACTGCTCTCTTATTTTGCTTATATTTTGTGTTTTGGGTTGGATTTACCTCTCTATTTATTGACACACGTTTGTATTTGTATTCTGCAAGCTTTTTTTTTTTTTTTTTTTTTTTACATACATGTATACAGTATATGTATATATTTTGTTGCTGATAACACTTTTCCTACGTTGAAAATGTATCTGATCTTTGTGATTTATTAGATATGATGTGAATGACATAACAAAACACCCACAAACACACCCTCACACACGCACACACACACACCCATAAACAAACAAATAATAAATATTTTGAACACCCCCTCCCCCACTCTACTGCTATCCATGTATGTATTTCTCCAACAAGTTCTTGGCAAAGCAATTACATACATGTGTCACCATATAAACTCTAATGATTCTCATCCCAAGAAATTAAATATCACTCATTCCTGCTCAGTTCTATGGTGCTTTATTTGATTCATTGATTTACACATTTTATATAGTCAAGACTGTCAAACTTTTATGCTGACTTTAGGCAGGGCCATGATGTCCACAAACTCCAAAATTAAAAAAAAAAGTGGGTAACTTTGTGATTTAATTTGCTGGGGGCACCAAGTATGCTAAATAATAAATATTCCTGATTTTGTTAGGGACAGCAATACACCTGTCCAATTACATAAGACATTTATTCTGATTTGAGACCAAAACTTGAGAGAGCGTGATAGAACGTGGGATTCATTATATGAAGGACATACATGTAGTACATATTGCGACATTGTAGAAGATCTTTTTGAGCAAAAACAATCATAAAATGAATTATGGAGCTCAATACTTTTTTTAATCGTGGGGAGTGTGCACATTGTGGTCCACTGTAAACTCAGCATTTGATACATGTAGTCATCATGACAGAGTCCACATTTTATGAAACGTAAACATAGCTCAACAACTTTCCATAGTTTTGAGGCTTTAGTAGAGTCTCATGCTTATATGATATACGGTTTCTTATGACTAATCTCACTGTCGAGTTAAGTATAGAGAGACAGAGACACAGAGAGAGAGAGAGAGAGTTAAGTATAGAGAGAGACAGAGACAGAGAGAGAGAGTTAAGTATAGAGAGAGACAGAGACAGAGAGAGAGAACACTAAAGAAAATCAAACATTATGAATAGATGGTAATTTCCATATTTAACAAACCCATCATTACAATAAACATTCTTTGATAACTAATTATTTTGGTGTGGAATGGGGAAACTTGAATAAGCACAGCCCTAGTCATGATCTAGGGATAGAAAGCATAACATATTTGAGCACTGTGCACTTTTTGTTTCGTTTGCCTGCTACATGTATTTGCTACATGTATTTTCAGAAGAATAACAATATACATAAATCCACTGAAAAACTCAGATATCACTTTAAAAATTTTCTTTCAAATTACAATAATCATATAGATATAAAATTACACAGCATTCTAAACATTTGTAAACTAATCCCATAAAAAACATTGCACTGTTTTCTCATCATACAGGTAACAGAGCTATCCTATACATTCTGAAGTCAAATCTTATATAATGATAATCCATATCATAATTTGGTTCCTTTTTCCCCCTCCATTCCTGGACAAAATATTGTCTTCCGTACAGAAATGAAATAAAATATGGAGGGATGCCTATCTTTTTTGTTTTTCAAACATGCTAAAAAACCTAGAGCACTATCATTGTTCTGTATAGTTTACAATACATGCATATTACCAAATAGAAGTGTTACCACTGCAGTCTTCTTCTCCTTCTACTAGTAAACTTCTTATTCTTTTCTTATTACTCTAAACTCCATCCCCTCTACTTTAAGGAACCTCGCCTTCTTCCTTGATTAATGTTATTGTAATATATTTTGTTACCACATATAAACTGTATCCAATTGAAACAATGATTTTCAACCCCTGAAAATTAAGTGGAAGGAAATAAATAATTGAATTGAATTGAACTGATGAGTAGTCCCCCACCCCAAGTTATCTCATCCTCAGATGATCAAACATCATGGGATGAAAAAGTAAATCTTATCTACAAAATAGACTAAAAAACGAAAAATTAAAGCCTATGTGAATTCATGCATGCATTTGTATTCATTGGGAATACACGTACATGAGTCATCACATATTTGATGATACACTGCATGAAAGACTATTTCATAAAAGCAGAGCTGAATTGAATACATTACCAGCTAGTGCCTCAAGAATACTAAAATAAAAATCAGTGCCAGCTCCATCTGTAGAGGATTCTTGGATGGTTGGTTAATTTACCCGGCGCCTAAGAAAGCATATGTATGTTTATTTCTAGTAAACCAGGGGGTGTAACATAAAGAGATACAATACAATCAATCTTACAATCAATTGTATCTCTTTAGTACATGGTTTGCCATAGACTTACGATTGATATCAATTCGTAAGAGATATCAATCGTAAGATTGATTATATGTTTTATGTTACACCCCCCAGGAAACCGACAACTTTAAGTCCCCCCTTTTTGTTTGTTCTTTCTGCATATGATGCATTGGTGAGGCGAGTGGACAGATCAACAATGGGAAGATACGAGATGAGGACCAGATTCCTTCCAGCGTTGAACCCTCACCTGGACAGGGGGTTGTTCTTCTCCATTTTACTCCTTCCTGGTGCACAAAGCTGGATTTAAATAAATAATAAAAGAAAACAATTAGAATTGGGGGGAGGGGAAGATGAAGAGATAATATAGAGAGAATGCTGTCTCAACACAATGTGATAACCATGCAATTTGCAGGTTTTTTTTTTTTTAAAGTAATCCTCACTTAGTTAAATGAATTTAATTCTAATAGAATACCTTGCTCTTGCAAGAAAAAAAATGAAAACAAAACCAAAAAATGGGAAAAGAAGGTAATGTTATACGCAAATTTGTAAAATTGCAACTCTTTGGTTTAATAAAAGTCATGTTCTATACAAAATATCATTGCTTTCAAGTACACCTTCATTTACATGAGTACGTATTTTGCTTGTTGTCTTGTTCCGAAATAACATTATCAGGACTTTTGTCAATACACGTACTCAAATCTAATTTTTAAAATGGCAGTAGTTGTACAGTGTATACATGTAAAGTGCATATTAAGTAATTTTGACATTCATGGTACTATTTCAAAATCGTAGCTTGTTTACAGCCACAGGCGTGTGGCTGTAAACACAGCATTGACATGAGGATACAGCCACACTTGTCTGAATTCCCTACAAGTCTTATACTCGTACTGTGCCACGGCATGCGGCAGCTGCATTGTACACAAGTAATGTGCATATTCATGAGATGGTGTATGTTGCAAAACTTTATCACAAAGGAGTTATCTCTTGAGATTCACTGACATACTAATAATATTTTAACTTTATCGTTACCTGCTTGCCAATTAAGTGAGAATGACTTGAGAATATTGTTTGTATAATATGACAAATCGTGAGATGAAACCTTTGTGATAAAGTTTTGCAACATGTAGCATTGCACGAATATACGCATCGCTTGTAGAATACGGTAGCGGTAGCTGCATCCCATGACAGAGAGCCAAAGGGAATTCAGACTTGTGTGGTTGCATCCTCAGCTATACCATAGATACATGGCCGACTGACCATAAGGTAAAGACAAGCAAATGTGGCTGTATACCCTGCCTTAAAAAACCCCTCAGATATTCAGAATTAGATGTGCATGACAATTGTTGTGGAAATCAAATTAGGATCCTAACATTTAACAAGCTACAATGTGGGGGGGGGGGGGGGAGTGGTAAGTCCTCTCTAAAGAGGAAACATGAGTTCAAATTTGTGATTGCTACCATACCATTCACAAGTCGAGGGGAATGGGGAGTAGCCTGGGCCCTGGAAATTATCATGCCTGACATGAGAATGTAGTCAGACATTGCAATAACTACATATCTTGATTTTAGTTCCTATTTTTTGGGGGGGGGATTGGGCCACACACACACACACAGGGATGCCAGTAAAAAAAAAAAAGAAAGAGAGAGCTGGGCCTGAAAATGATATAAACTGATATATTTCATGTACAAAAATGCCCAAACTACTACTGAAAATAAATTGAATTCAGGCATTTGCCTGAAAACTGACATATTTTACTGCGTGTGGGACTGTGGGACCTCCAGTTCACTCCATCTGGGGTATTTTGGAGGTTATCTACCAAGTACCAAGTACTGTAGTAAGATTAGCAACCACACATGCAAGCGTTTTAAAATTACTGTTAGTCCTTTTACAAAGGAGTGAATAGTCCTGGAAACAAATTCTACATGTATCTCAATAAATTTGGCACCATAAACTTACCCTCATGTGCCTGATTTTTCCCTTTCCTGCTTCTTTTGGGCTCTCTCAATCTCTGATTTGCCTGTGATTGCACAGTAACAAATACATGCAGCAGCACCCCATTTTGACAATGTGAGTGCACACAGTAACAAAGGATTTGATTGGCCAGTTTTGGCATCATCAGCTGCAGTGCCGTGAGACCCTGCTTCTGATTGGTCAGTTATGACATCATCATCTCATGAATTGGCTTTGGCTTCTGCTAAAAATTGCATTATTTTACTTGATTTTCTCACTAACACCCAAAATTTGACAATGGGAACATTCCATTTCTTTCTTAGCAACATGTCCAAAAGGTTTTAGGAGTGAAATGAAGTACTTCCCAGGGATGGATCACGGAATGAAAGAATTTCAGGGCTTGGCCCATGGCCTATGAGAGTGTCCAGGTCGCGGAACAAGTGGTTCGGATACGGGCTTGTCCCGTAAAATACGGGGCGTCTAGTCACCCTATTGCTAGCTGTAGGCCTACCCTGCATTTTTATGGAAGATTTATTCTTGTTATCCTTCTCCAACTCCTTCTCTTGCGCCTTCTTCTTCTTCTTTTCTTCTTCTTCTTCTTCTAGCACTACTGCTGCTGCTGCAGCTGCTGCTACTACTACTACTACTACTACTACAGCTACTACTACTACTACTTCTACTACTTCTACTATTTTCCTACTTCTCCTCCTCCTTCTCCTTCTCCTTCTTTGTCTTCTCCGTCTCTATCTTCCTCCTTTTTTTTCTTTTCTTTTAATATTCTTAGTAATTTTGATCATGCAACGTCCTTTATCTTAACAGAATTACGTGCTTCATACATCCAGCTTCAAGGGGCTCGTTCTAATCATAAACAACGATCGTTTTCATGACGGAAAACCTCGTTTCGGATCAGAAATCGACTTATTTAATATCGAACACGTCTTCAAGGAAATCGGCTATAAACCTGTCATCATGAAGAACTTGACTGCCGATGTAAGTTAACTATTGCTCTGATTGGCTTTATAATAAAGGAGCACCAGGACTATCAGGTGTGACGGTATATGCCCTATTACTTTAAAACATGATATATTCTGATATATATATATATATATATATATATATATATATATATATATATACAAACAACAAAGATTTCATTTTACCAAGGTATCAAGTACAAAATATGAGGAAAGATATTACAAATATAGAAAATATTACATGATATTAAAAATTCACTTAAGTATTCAAATTATTCAAATGTTACATAATAGTATTGAGTGTTAAAGACATAACTGTCAAATATTACTAAGTAACAATGAGATATAATTAGTCTGGTACTTATTACTGCATTAGTACTGTCAATGAAATGCTTATTCCAGTCAGATTTATGCTTTAAGAACAGTTTTCAGAAAATAAAAATGCACTAACTTATACTGTGCTCAACAAAATGTGTTAGAACGAAAGGATAATCCTTGAAATAAAAATGGTATTGAACACCTGCCCTAAGTACATGTGTGTCCTGTGCACACGTTTTTGAAAATATCCATTGGAATATCTTTATAGTAATGTGTGTGAGTGTGTTAGTGGCGATGCAGCGCACTCGAGGGTATGTGCTTTTGCATAATATTGTGAATACCCGAGTTGCCTGCATTGCCACTAACATCACGAATTTAAATCTGTGCATTATTCGTTTTATAAAACGGGTCGGCAGAATGACTTTGTAGTGGAATATTTGTTAAAAATCCTCCAAATTTCCTTGGATCGCACAAAGAGGCAACATTTGCTTTCTATTATGACATCACAAGCGTAGCCAGTGTGATGCACCCCTGGGGGGCGTTTCATGAAACAATTAGTCGGTGGTTTTCACCGACTAATTTGCTGTCAGCCAATCAGATGCCAGTATTTTCAGTAGCTTATAACATTTGTCGGTGATTTTCACCGACAAAACTCTTCATGAAACGCTCCCCTGAGTAAGCGAATCGAAATCCTGGTGATAGACTGAATTGAACTAGAAAGAACGCGTATTTCATGGCGCGCGTCTCAGTTTTTACGCGCTACAGGTAAAGTGATGCATCCAAAATGCACAGTGCAGTGCAGTGCTGAGAAAAAAAAATGCAGTGCTGCACAAAAAATGCACGGCTGGAAGGTTGCGTAGAATCAAAGCATGAACATGTGACACGCATACGTATACAAAAAAAAAAAAGTTTATTGAGAACGGACGTGTTTCCTTTTTGCTCCAAGTTTAACGTCATTTCAGCCGTTTGTCGTCAAAATCGTACAAAACAGTGGGTGATTTCAAGTTTGGTGTTGGAGGCTGGTGTTGGTGTTGTGAGAACACCAACACCAGCCTCAACACCAAACTTGAAATCAGGCTGGTGTTGAGGTTGACCTCGCAAAATCTGACGCATTTCCGGTAGTCTGTGTTGTCCGCTGGTGTTGAATGTCGTCTGCTGAACCGAGTATCACGGTTCGTGTTGACGATGTACATGCAATTTCCCCATTCACCAACACCAGCCCCTAGGGATCGGGAAATTCATGATTTCAAGTACGGTGTTGGTGTTGGTGTTGTAATCATACATGACTTGTTATTGCTGCTTGTCCCTCGCGCAGCAGCGGCACTCTTTGCTACGGCCACTCGTCACATGTTGGTGGTTAAACCCATTTTGCAGTCAAAACAACTTGGTATAATCAAAACCACATATTTCCCATGGAAGAGTAATATTTTTCCCCTTGGATTCTTCAAAGGATCATGCAATTCGAATCCAGTAAGATGTAGATTTATCAGAAATTCTGAGGGAAAATGATTTCATCGTCGAGATCTTTCGCTTTAGCGTATGACGTCACCCGGTGTTGAGCTATCGATAAGGTGATCGGTATCGTCCCTCTAAACTGACCGTCGGTGTTGGAGCTCGGTTCTGAGCCTTTCCACGCTCTCAACACCAACACCAACACCGCACACCGAACTTGAAATCACCCATTGTGTATTGAGATCTCATTTTGAGGCTTCCGTTCATGACACTGGTTTTTGGAGTTTTTAAAGGCTTTAAGCTGGAAAACGCAGATAATACCCGTTTTTCTAGGATTTTGTAAACGGTCTGTGATTAAGAGGAGAGACAGTTGCATCCACGCATCTTAGCAACGTACTGAAGCTAGGGCGCGTATCATACCAACTCCATCATCAGCGCATTGGTTACCGGCTGGTTACCGGTAGACTATACGCTCAACAGGTGCATGGGTGCATCCAAGGGTGCATCCTATGGGTGCATCCAAAGACGTTTTAAATATCCATCCATCTAGGCGTGCGCCCCATCCTTGTGACGTCATAATGAGAACCCTTTTGAAGCTCTTGATGACGAAATGGATATCAAGGGTAAAGGGCGCGGCCCCCGTAAGGCAGATGACACCAGGGGAGCGTTTCATGAAAGGACTTGTTGGATGTTTTATTCGACAAAGTCTGTTTTATCCGACAGTTGCCATAGTAATGATGCTTCTCAGCCAATCAAAATCAAGGAAAGATGCCAGATCTGACAACTTGTCAGACAACAAACATTGATGAAACACCCCCCCCCCCCCCCAGTAAGCTGTCAGAAGGTGAAATAGTGGCGAAAGTACTACTGGTTGTCCAACCTCTCATCATGGATGCTGTGACGAAGGCTGTGACGGCAGCTATGTCACCAATGTTGGAAGAGCTTAAGAAGAGCTTGAAGCCCAGCAGTGCAGGATCGCCTTGGAAGGAGGAGGTCGACTGGCTAGAGCAATACGGTCGACGTGACAACGTCCGTATGGAATAGAGGAGACTCCAAATGAGGATACAACGCAGAAGGTGGTTGAGCTAGCAGCCGACATGGGGGTCGCGATCTCGTCAGATGACATCAGCACCAGTCACCGCTTGCCGCCGTCTCGACGTCGTCAGGGAGACGAGAAGAAAAGAGCCATCATTGTTAAGTTTGTAAGGCGTTCGACGAAGCAGGTTATCATGCGAAAGAAGAAGATGCTGAAGGGTGTACCTCGAAGGAGTGGGGTTTTCGTAGACGAAGATCTAACGTAGACGAAGATCTAAGCCAAATGGTTCGTGCACACCGCCAAGATCCACTGGTCAAGGCAGCGTGAACCATCGATGGCAAGATCTTCTGCGCAATGAAGGATGGTGGCAACAAGACCGTCATCGACTCGGCAGATGATCTTCGCAAGGTTGGATGGTCTGCGGAAAGAATCCACTAGGTGGTATATTCTGAACACCGTTTTAACTGTGTTTTAAGTTATGTTATAACTTCTGTTTTAAGTCATCGATTTACAACACCGCTAAAACAGTCTTTAAACGGTATTCTGAGAACTGTTTTAACGGTGTTGTAAGTCATCAAAGCCACACCCACCGCAAAGATATTATCCAATGGGGAAAGTCGTTAGAGATGAGTCTAAGCTGACTCATCCAATAAGATCGCTCCCTGGGGAAGGGGTGCGTGAAACGCGTGAACTTATGTATTCGCGTTGTAATGAGTGCATTATTTTGCGCTTAGTTTCTTGCTTTAATTCAGATGTGATGATGTGACACGATTATTTGTGCAAATCATCTATCATATTATCGCAGACAATTGCCAAATTTCTCCACCCGAGCCAAAAATTCTGTCGAAATGTTGTTTCGGGAATAAAAAGCAACACCTCCCAGAAAATATTGAGGTGAAGCATTACTCTTTGAATTACGATGTACATAATCCCATACAATGCAAAATTTTAGGTCTGAATGTATGTGTTCTTAAATCAAAGTTAGAAACTGGTATCCTGACAGATTATTTAATTAGTGGGGTGTTGCAAGAAAGTTGCAATCGATTGCAAGTTGCAACTGATTGTCACTGGCCAATCAAAATCATTGTTGCATGCATGTCTTCTTAAAAGGGCAGACCCTGAGCCAGTCAGATGGGTTGTTTCAAAATTAGAAATTATTTGCAACCAATTGCAACTTTCTTGCAACACCCCATATGTTTGATATTGCATGTTCAAGTGAAAAAAAACCAAATATCATAGATGAAGACTTAATACCTGAGGAGTACACTGCTCTATTAAAAAAGGAATCAGATGAAAACACACCTTTTAGAAGGGGAAATTCATGGAATTGGTGTGATCTTTCGAAAATGCTATAGGCCATATCTTCACGTAATTGATAATGTGTGTTCTAATTGTGTCTTTTGGATTAAAATTGATGATAAAGCATTTGGTAATGAATTTGTAATAGGAGCTGTTTACATTCCTCATGAAGGTTCCAAGTATTATAATCTAGACATGTTTGATGATATAGCCAGCAATCTAATCTCTATTTTGAGTATCTATGATTTACCTATTTGCCTAGCTAGTTGGTGACTTTAAAGCTGGAACAGGTTCATTAAAAGATTATATGGAACAAGAAATAATACATACTGAATACTGGAATAAATCTCATGAGGAAAGTGAAACACTTCATTCTCTCAGGAAGAACAATGATAAATGTACTAATAACCATGGCTACAAACTTATAGATTTGTGCAAAACTATTGACATGGTTATACTTAATGGACGTGTGGGTGACGATAGGGAAAATGTTTTTTTTTTTTCACTTGTGCTGATTCAAGTGTAATTGATTATGGTATAATGACGCACGACTTCTATGAAAACGCTCTAGATTTCAAGGTTGACACTTTTGATAGCTTGATGTCAGATAAGCATAATCCGGTTTGCATAACACTGAAATTCCAGAATCAGTTGTGTCACAAAAGCTTTGAAATTGAAAAACCTAATAAAAGAATTCAAAAAACTGTTAAATTTAAATGGAACAGTAGTCTATCCGAGGAATTTCTGAAAAGTCAAAACAGAGACGACATTCTAGCTATAAGTGAAGAAATCGAAGCCCTAAATTTACAATCTGTTAACCAAGAAGTAATCGATTCATTGAATAAGTCGATAAAAGTTGTTTATTTGTTTGCAGGATCTCAGTCTGGTATAGTGAAGGAATTTTATTGTAATGGTAAAAAGGAAAACTATTGGAACGCCGAAAAAAAATGTGGTTCAATGATGAATGTATGAAGTTAAGATCAGAATATCTGAATCTGAACGAAAAATACAAAATGTCAAAGTGCGATTTCTATGAACAATTCCAGGAAGCCAAGAAAAAGTTCATAAATAAAGCCAAAATTGAGTTTTATGCGGATAAACATGCCAAGCTTAGAAATTTGAAAACGACAAACTCTGGTGAATACTGGAAAATCCTAAATTCATCACAAAGATGCTTGGCTGAGAATAATTTAGATATGAATGTGTTTAGAGATCATTTCATGAAATTGAATAAATGCGATGATGCCTCTCCTTTAAAAGAAATCACTGGAAGTAATGTGAATATGTATATTGCAGAATTCGACGAACCTTTTGTAGAAGAAGTAGTGGCTCAAATAAAAAACTGAAAAATAACAAATCACCGGGTATTGATATGTTAATCAGTGAATGTTTCAAACATAGTAAAAGTATATTAATCACGGTAATAACAAAATTCTTTAATGCGATTTTATCGTCAGGCAAAGTTCCTTCAGATTGGGCAAGTGGTTTAATTTGCCCAATTTATAAAAGGAAGGGTTCAAAGGAAGATCCAGATAATCATCGTGGAATAACCTTATTAAGTTGCATAGGGAAGTTCTTTACAGCAGTCGTTAACGAAAGATTAACCTCATATTTTGAAGATCATAATTTATTAGGAGAAGAGCAAGTTGGCTTTCGAGAAAATTACTCTACACTTGATCACATATTTTTGTTACAGTGTTATTGATCTTCATTTGTCTCAAAGAAAACGTGTTTATTGTGCGTTCATAGACTATAAAAAAGCTTTCGATTCAGTTGACCGGACATTGCTCTGGCATAAAATGATTAGAAATGGAATTAATGGGCAATTATTCAGAGTTATACAAAATATGTACAACGACGCGAAGTCTTGTGTAATAGTTGAAGTTGAGAAATCTGATTTTTTCGGTTGCAACATAGGGGTCCAACAGGGAGAAAATTTCTCACCTTTTCTGTTTGCTCTCTATTTAAACGATTTTGAACTTTTCGTGCGTGATAGATATGAAGAAATCGATTTGGTACTCAGTGTTTTGAAATCATCTTTAAATTCTTTAGGAGTTGACGTGTATCTCAAGTTGTTTTCATTGTTATGATACAATCATTTTGGCAGACTCTGAAAAGAGCGTGCAAATTGGTCTAAATGCAATACATGATTATTGCGATCTTTGGTCTCTGAAAGTTAATGTAGATAAAACAAAAATAGTAATTTTTTCGAGAGATAAAGTAAGGAAATATGCTACTTTCAAATTTGAGGATAGTGAAGTCCAAGTTGCTGATGATTACGTATACTTAGGTACAACTTTTGATTACAGAAAGGATTTTAAGAAAGCTCAAAATAAACAAATAAATCAAGCGAGAAGAGCTTTGTTACTCGTTAATAGTCAAAGCTAGAAAATTAAAGCTTCCTGCTGATCTAGAATTAGACTTATTTGATCGGCTTGTTGTTCCTATTCTTTTATATGGTTGTGAGATTTGGGGATATGAAGACCTTCACCAAATAGAGAAATTGCATACCCATTTTTGTAAACACTTATTACGACTGAACAAAACTACTGCACACTGTTTTGGGTGAGCTGGGGAGATTTGATCTATGTAAAATAGTACAAGAAAGGATGCTGAACTTCTGGCTGAGAACTATATCAGGAAAGGAATTCAAGCTTTCGACAATTTCTTGTAACATCCTCAAAATACTAAGTGATTCAGACATATATTCTTCACCGTGGATTCTCAAAATTAAACAAATTCTTAATTCTCTGGGGATGTCGAACTTGTGGTATGAATATGGGAAAATGGATAAGAATTGGTTCAGAACAAATATCAAGTTGAAACTCAGCGACATACTTCTACAAGAATGGCGGGAAACGATACAAGAGAGACCAATTTGTATTGATTATCATATCTTTAAAACTGACTTGAAGTTAGAATCATATATCTTAAAGATACCAGACCCTTATAGAACAACCTTAACAAAGTTTAGGTGTGGAAATCACCGACTTCCCGTTGTAACTGGAAGATTTAACGGAATAAATAGATCAGACCGTTATTGTACAACTTGTAATTCAGAGAAAATTGATGATGAATATCATTGTTTGAATGTTCTGTTTTCAACAATGAAAGAAGAAAATACCTGAAAATGTATTTCAGAAACAGGCCTAACACGTTGAAGACGAATGAATTATTTAATTCTGGTAATGTCAAAGACTTAACGAATTTAGCAAAATTTTGTAGGATTATAATGCTTCACTTCAGTTCTAAGTAGACAAGTTGATTCGATTTGTACATAATTGTATCATAGTAAATACAATAATCATACGACAGTCACGATTTTATTGCATGCAATGTTTCATGTTTATTATCATTTTAAATAATTTGTTTACTGTTTTTTGTTATTGTTTGGATTTAATGTATATTAGTTAGTTTGTGCCAGATGTATACTAAAATTTTCGGACCTTGTGGGAATATTTGTTTAATTTTTGTGAATGACCTTTTTGTTAATTCATTTATTCATTTATTTGTTTATTCATTTATTTTTTTTTTCTTCATATATTTATTTCATTATAGTTGTTACTGAATCTAAATTAGTGTAAAATCTGTGTATAAATATGTAAATATTCAAATTATTGTCCTTATTCTAAATGTAAACTTATGATTTTCTCCAATACCCATTTCGGGTGACATGAGGAAATAAAAATCACATTGTCATTGTCATTGTCATTGTCACTCGCTCTTGGCTACATCCTTGAACCCGTTTTATAATTAATAATATTTCATATTTCACTCAATTCGAACGTCTTCTGTAATTACTTTTGACTCACTCCATTATGATTGATTATTATTATTATTATTTTTTTTTTTGGGGGGGGGGGATAATTCAGTTAAACATAAGATTTAATTAAAAATAAGATTATTTGCAGAAGAAGGACTGCCATTATAAGCAATGTGCTTGAAAATATGGCAGCCCCAATTATGAAAAATAGATAACCATAACAAAATAAGCAGAATGGAAAAAATAACTAAATCCTGTATTAAGAGGATAATGACGATGATGAGGATGAAAATGATGATGATGATGATGATGATGAAGAAGATGACGATGCTGATCATGATATCGGTAATGACAAAAATGGTAGGAAGGATGATACTGTGAAAAAGACTGAGAAGCTAACACAGAAATTTTACTGTGAATATTCTGATAGCAACATGGTCTTAACTTTCGCTTTAAATGAGAAGAGTGAACAAGAGGATTTGATACATTCTGGGAGAGGATTCCAAAGGTCTGGGCCATGGTGTCTTACGGATCTATGGGCAATAAGTAACTTAGGGTTAACTACATGAAGATTAGAGGAATTTCGAGTAGGGTAGGGTGAATAGTGTTATTTAAAGTATAAAAGTTATGAAATGAAAGAGGGAGCATGTTATTCAAATACTTAAATATAAACAACAGACTTTGTAATGAATAAATGTCGAATACGGTTAGAGTTTTCAGTTGGTAAAATATTGGTCTTGTATGAGATAAATATTGTGAACCGGTACAAATGGGAAGGGCTTTCTTTTGCAATAAGTGAATGGAGTTGAGTTTTGTTTTATTGCTGCTGGCCCATACTAAGTTGCAATATGTTACATGTATATACGGTAATATCAATGAATTATAGAGCATGGTGAGCGTTTTGCAAGGGATAAATTTCATCATTTTATAAAGTATACCAACATTCCTAGAGATTGAGGTAGTTATATAACGTATATGTTCATTCCAATTTAAATTGTCATCGATAATGACACCCAAAAATTTTGTTTGTCGTTTTCTTTCGAGGGGTACATTATCTATAAGTATGTCGTAAGGAAAGTCATTGGCATGAGAGTTTACGTGCTTGAAATACATGAAATTTGTTTTATCAATATTAAGGGACAATTTATTGGATTTAAACCACAAAGATAATTTTGGTAACTCATTATTCAGTTTATTTACTAAGGTATTTAAATAATGATGTGAACAAAAGATGTTGGTGTCATCTGCAAATAATATGAATGATAAGAGAGGCGTTGTATTGGTCAAATCATTGATATATAATAGAAATAGTAATGGACCGAATATTGACCCTTGTGGAACACCGCATTTGATTGGTAGGAAATTTGAAGAAACATTATTATACACTACATATTGTTGTCTGTTAGATAAACATCTCTCAAACCATGAGAGGGCAACGCCACGAATTCCGTAAGAGTGAAGTTTTTAAAGTAAAATCTGGTGGTCGAGTGTATCAAAGGCTTTTGATAAGTACATAAATACTCCTATTACATGTTCTTTATTGGCCATGGCATTTGTTATTTTATCATATAATTGTATTAAAGCTAGGTCGGTTGAATGACTTTTTCTGAAACCATACTGATTTATATTTAGGAAGTGAAATGTATCCAAAAACTTATACAGCCTTTTGTAAATTATCTTTTCGAGGATTTTTGATATGCTGGGAAGAATGGATATTGGCCTGTAATTACTTATTTCGTGAGGATTGTCTTTTTTAAAAACAGGATTTACCTTTGCAATTTTTAAGGACTCCGGACATTTTCCGGTGTTGATTGATAGATTAAAAATATGAGTTAGAGGAGATGCAATGAAATGTATAATTTGTTTAAGGAGGAAAGTACTAATTCTATCATGACCCTGTGATTTGCTTGATTTGATATTTTTTTGTTTTGGGGTAAAGAACAATGAAGAACTTGCAGGTTCAGGAAGAAATTTAGTAAAATTTTCGTTCGGCTTATTAAATTTATTTGCTAGATTAGGTCCTATGTTAACAAAAAAAAAAAAAGAGTTAAAGGTATGAGCTATATCTTCAGACTTAATAACTGTGTTGTTCATTGTAAAATTATCATCAGGTGACTTTTTTCTTTTCTTGCCAATCAAGTCATTTATAACCTCCCATGTAGATTTCATATTAGATTTCACCTTGTTAAGTTTATCGCAATAGTACATTTTACGAGAAGTTCGAATGATATTAGTTAATTTGTTTCGGTATGTTTTATATTTGTTTTTGTTATGAATAGTACAGTTAGTCAAATAAGCCTTATAAAGTTTATTCCTTGTGTGTATAGATCGTAATATAGCTTTTGTTATCCATGGCATTTTACAACGTTTATTTTTCTTTTTAGCAGATACCAGAGGGATATTTTTTTCATAATACATCTGTAATTTTTTGTATGAAACTTTCCGTATGCAATATTTGCGTCTGACTCACTATAAATATCCAACCATTCTTCTGTCGCTAAATCACTTTTGAGGGATTCAATATTTTGGGGTGTTTCTTTCCTGTACTTGCTGGAATTGGCTGATCTTTTCATTGAAATGGCATTATCACATATTACAAAAATTGGCAAATGGTCAGATATCGAAATATAGTAATCCACTAATTATGTATTTCATACGAATGTTCATGCCATTGTTTTATTTTATATAATATGTTATAGTTAAACATTTGTTATATTTTATGTTATATGAGATATGAGAATGAATTCAAATTCAAATTCAAATTCATAATAATGATAATGATCATAATAACAGCAACAACAACAATGATTATATAGGTTTTCCCGTTCATTTTCGAACTTTTTTCTTTCAATTTAATAGATTTGTAGTTCAATTTCGTCCCGAGAAGTCTGGAATATGCCAGTCCTAGTCATTTGGCACGCATTCTCGTCATTTACAATTCAAATTCGTCGATCACACTCGCTGCACACATAACAGCAAAAGCAATTTCGTCTTTTAGCGATCATTTCCGTCAAATTTTCCTTCAAATTCGTCTCGTATGTCTTCTGTTGTGATTTTGCACTTATTTATTTTTTCCTGCAACCGTTTACTTTGTCCACATTTATAGTAACATACACACACACGTGCCCCACCTCTCCCCACACACAAACACACCTCACAGCCCCCCCCCCCCCCACACACACTCACATACAAACATAAGGATGCGATATCATAAAATCAGGAAAGAAAAGAGCTCAAGTCTGATTTTATGTTATCGCATCGTTATGTATGAAACAAACTTTTTTCAACCTGGAAAACGGCAAAAAAAAAAAAACACACATTTATAATGTCTTTAATTTTTTTTTATTTTGACATTAAAAGAGGCTTAAGCTCTAAATCGTGGATCCCTGTTTACGTTTGTGTGACAGTACATGATTATGTTTGTCTCCGTATGTACTCTGATTGGGGTGTTTTTGTATGTGTGCATGGTGTGTGCGTGGGTCCACGTGTGTTTATGTTACTCCTACATGTGGACAAAGTAAACGGTGGCAGGAAAAAAATAACCGAAAAATCACAACAGAAGACATACGAGACGAATTGAAAGAAAATTTGACAGAAATGATCGCTAAAAGACGAAATTGCTTTTGCTGTTATGTGTGCAGCGAGTATATGTGACCGACGAATTTGAATTGTAAATGACGAGAACGTGTGCCAAATGACTAAATTGAATAGACTTTGTTCGAAAATGATCGACAAAAGACAAATTTGAAACTAGGATTGGCATATTCCAGATTTCTCGGGAAGAAATTGAGCTACAAATGTATTAACTGAATGAAAAAAAAATGAAAATAAACGGGAAAACCTATATTATTGTTAATTTATGATGTTATAACTGGATGATAAAGGTAATAACAGAAAAATAATGACTTTGCCAATGCCCATGCAGGAGATTCGTAGATTTCTGGACTCGTCTGTGGAGAGAATAAGTTTGGAAGGATCATTCTATCACTCCTCCGTGGTGCTCGTTCTCATGAGCCATGGTGAGAAACGAGGAATCCTTGGTACGGACCTGGGTGTAGTCACCATTCAGGAAATCAAGTCCAAGTTTTCTGGAAGACGATGCCCAGTTCTCTTGGGCAAACCAAAGATCTTCTTTATCCAAGCCTGCCGAGGACGTAAGTCATAGGTCTGGTTTTGACCTATCAAACTCTTCATTTGTTATAGTTCTGATGATCTTAAATCCCCGGACTGCCAAATTGTTTGGGATATAACGTGCAAAATTTGATTATGGCAGTATCCTGTATTTTTTCTCTCGGTTGGCCAAAGGGAGTTGTGGCATATGGTGGTGAAGACTGTTGACTGTTATAAAAGATGGTCCTGGGTACGATCTTGGCCCCGTGTTGGACAAGGTGTTTTGCGCACATGTCCCTCTTAACCAGTGGCGTATCTATAAGGGCGGGGGGTAAAGTGCCCTGGGCGGGCACTTTGAGGGGCGCAAAAATGCAAAAAAGGAAAGGGGGGAAAAAGGAAAATGAGGAAAAATCTTAATTTTCAAGGATTTTGCGCTCCTCCCCCATTCTCAGGGGAAATGCATCAGAAATAGAGTTTCTGAGGGTTTGAAAGTTTTCTAAAGCTCGGTAGCTTTACTCCCTCGTATGATCATTTCCTCTCAGAATCTAATAATTTTGCGCCCCTATAATATTACGTAAACATTTAGCTTTTTAAAAGGGGCTCAGAATCTTAGAAATAATGATTTTTTATTTGCTGTCATGTAAGCATGGTAAGTTTCATCTGATTCTTGCTAAATAGGCCCACTGCTCCCCAGTTTGGCCTAATACAGCATTTGCAAAGGTTCAACATTTTAAAGAAATCTAACATCTAATAAGAGCGGCACTTGGAGGGGATGCAAAATCGCAAAAGCGAAAAAGAAAAAAGAGAAAATGAGAAAAAAAAAATCATAATCTTAAGGGATACGCGCCCCCACACAATCCGCAGGCAAATGCATCAGAAATAGTATTTTTGAGGGTTTAAAATGCTACATTTGCTTGGTTGCTTTGCTCCCTCGCATGAATATTTTCTTTCAGGATCCCATAACTTTTTTAAAATGACCTTTTTTAGAGGGGTTCAGAATTTGAAAATAATGGTGCACTTGTCGTTGCTTTGCTCGCTATGATTAAGTTTCATCCGCCTCTGCACACCCCCCCCCCCCCCCCGTATGGACTAACAGCATTTGCAAAGGTTAAACATTTGAAAGAATTCCAAACTTATTGTCGCCTCTTAAAATCAGGCCTCGATTATTTCTGAAGGATCTTCGTTAATTTTTCATCCCAATTTTCAAACTGAGAAAATAGAAAATGTGAGGCGAGTAGTTGCAAATGCAAGGAGTGCCATGTGGTTTATAATTGGTGTATACTATAGACGAAGCATGTATCACAGTAAAATATGCTTTGTCCAGTGCAAGTAAAAACCAGTTAACTTAAATCATGAGTGAGCTGACAGGAGGCTGCATCATTTTGATACAGGGTAAAGCAGCCTCCTTGAAGTAGGATGTTTCTTTTGTCTCTACTGCCAAGCCTGGGAGATGGTTCCAGATCCTTATAGTTCTTGGAAAGAATGAGAACTTGAAGCAGTCTATACATGCTATAGTTGCAACGGGAACAGGGAACAGCATGTTTAAGTCGAGGTACTGGGGCTGGGGTAATAATAATTGCAGGGCCCACCGGAAGAGCAGTATGATGGGGCTACCTTTGGTAATTTTTAAAGCCCAGCCTCAAACACTTAGAATATGACGGTAAAAAGGTGCTCATTACTAAGAGGAGTAGTAGTAGTATAGTAGCAGTTTAGTAGTAGTAGTAGTAGTAGTAGTAGAAGTATTATAGTAGTAGTAGTAGTGGTAGTAGTAGTAGTAGTAGTGGTAGCAGCCTAGTAGTAGTAAAAATACTAATAATGATTATTATCAGTCACAACAGAGCAATAGCAACAAAAATATTTTACACTTTTGTTGCACATGCACTTTCCACTATAATGTTCTCCCCTGATATGCCTGATGAGTAGATTTTTAGCCTGCGCACAATTAGTGTGCATTTTGCTTTGCTTGTTTTCAGAGCAGTAGCAAAGGCTACTGCTCTACTACATTAATTGGATTGGTTTTCTGCTTGATGTTAAATGACAACTTTATTTTGCCACGAAGTGAAAGGGGGGAGGGGCTATTTTCCATGAGAACTACAATGTCCCTCTGGCGTGTCTGGAATGCTTTCTACACGGTTGGTTTGAGTTGGTATGATCATATGAAGTTTAATAGAAAAAATTCATGTCACATAGATCTTACTAGCATATTTCTAATATAAGCAGGCGAGTCGGTATAGGGAACAAAATAGCCAATGCCACTCGAGATTAGTTCCTTTAACATGTGAAACTTTAATAATTTCTTGACACTGAAGCATACAATTCGAGGTTCCACGTAATCAATGGCCGACAAGACGGACAGCTAAAGAGAGCCAAGTTTTCGCTTTGACCGTCCGATGGATACTTCTTCCAGTAGTGAGAATGGATTTTGTTTAAAAACAGGGGCGGCGCCAGGGTATTTTGATGGAGGGGGCAAGATGACCCATAGGTCAATTTATTGACGTTTAGATGAAGAAATAGGGGTATTGTATAGTTGCAAGCCAGAGGCCTCTCTTTTCCCACCCTCTTCTTTCTTTTTCCTCCTCTTTTTTTTCTTCTTTTTTCTTCTTTTTTCTTCTTTTTTTCTTCTTTTTTTCTCCCCCTTTTTTCTTTTTTCATCGCTTGAAAAATCATAGGGGGGCATTCGCCTCCCTGCCCCCTGTAGCGCCGCCCCTGTTTAAAAACAAATTCCAAAGTTTATATATCTATAGTGATTCCCTTGCATGATTTTGTCAGGTACAAGAAATTGAATTATGAATTTTGAATTTTGTATTTGAGGTGTTCATGGTTCATCTGTTCAAGACTGATAACAGTAAGGTTAAAATGCAGTAAAATACTTAACAGTTTCATCAAAATTTGCTTTGAAAAAATGGTGTAAAATGCTTGGGATTTTTGCATTCTCACTACATGGGGATCGGGGGGGGGGGGGAGAGATCCGGTTCTGGCGGGGTATTTTCACATTTAGTTACATTACACTATATGCATTCGTAACTCAGTATACAATCTTTCTTTTCAAACCCCATTCTATAGGAGAGCGCACGAAGAGTGCTCTTGACACCGATAATCTCGGAAGACCGCAACGAAACGAGATGGAAGATGATTCCGACATCGACTCCTATCCATCATGTTCATCGTGGAGACCGCTTGGCGATGCAGTTGAAACAGATGGTGATGTACCTGATAACGCAGACATATACGTCGCCCACGCCACTTCCGAAGGTGACAGACGCATAGCGAACTATGCTATCAAATGTTTATGAGCAGATGAGTGTATATGTATTTTTTTTTTGTTTTTTTTGTTTGTTTGTTGTTGTTGTTGTTTGTATTTTTTTTTTTGGGGGGGGGGGTGTTCGTTAGCTTGTTGTTCCTATATCTGTTTATCTCAGTCTAATCATTTTGTCTTACTCATTTCGTATTTAGTACCCGTGCTTATTATTGTTTTTTGTTGTTGTGTATCCTTGTGTTTTAATTTCTTTATAATTATGTATGTACACAGGGCTTTTCTTAAAAGCAGGCCTTTAGGCTCTGAAAAGACAAACCATGTTTTTAAATAAATAAAAAAATGAATGAATGAATGAAAAAAATCATTGAATAAACTAAATGAATAAATAAGTAACTGAACAGATTAAATAGATGAATGAATAACTAAATAAATTTACATATGAACACAAAGTAAAAAATAAGTTCGCCCTAAAACGTATCTCTGTATTTTTTCGATCAGGAACCTTTGATGAAATCTGAATACAGAACCATGTAGCTCCACTTCTCAGCTACATTTCCTGGAAAATTCAGGGCAAACCCTTCAGTCACGCTTCAGTGAACACGACAAATATGCAAAATTGTAATTTTTTTTAAGTTCACAAACCTTGTGCCATGACCTTGATGTAGTGATATCGGGACATACTTTAAGTTTTCGGGTTTAAAGGCATGCAGCATAAATTTTATTCGTTACCAAACATGCCAAATGAGCTGTGCACCAAATTTCATGCTTGAGTGAGCAAGAGGTGAAAATGGCAAAAACTGCAGTTTTGACTTCTTTTGCGCTGTGAATTTGATTAAATGCGGAGGAATTCATGTTTTGGAAGGGTGTTTGCAACTTTTGCAATTGATACCTATCAGTTCACGGTTGAATTGACGCATAATAAACACAAAATATCACCATGCTGAAATTCTCCAGTAATTATTGCCTTATTTTTGTGCACTGAAAATCTTATTGATAACATTTTTAGCATGTCTACATCACCGGTGTACATGTATCATTGATCTCATGGCATTTTATTTGAAAGTTTAGGGCGTTGATTTGGCGTAAGATCCTTTTAGTCAATGACCTCAGGGAGATATGTGCCAAATTTCCCCTCCCATTGACACTATGTACAGTTAGGGAGCAGAATTTTTAAAAAAGTGAAAGTTGGCTTATTTTCATCGATGATTATTGTTCATTCTACTGGGAGTTATTTCATGAAAATTAGTATATATCTTCAGGAGATCATTAACTAACAGGATCTTGCACCAAATTGGGTATCCGATGCGGCAAGGAGCAGGGACAACGCCCTGAACTTTTTGCTCATTTGCATACTTTTCTTGTCTCTTTTGCTCACTGAAGCGTAAGAGATCGGGATTTCGATGAAAATCAAATCAGAGGAACTCCCCAAGAAGACTTATGATGATTAAACACATAAAGCAATTGAATTTTGGTCGATAGGTGAAAAAAGAGCTTTTCCTTCCCACGTGCTCAATGAAGCGTGAACTTTCAATTAAATGCCACGATATCACTGATACATGTACACCGGTGATGTAGACATGCTAAAAATGTTATCAATAAGATTTATTTGACAAATACAAACAACTTTGGCAACTGTAAAATAATAATAAACATTGTTCAATAACTCATCTGCACCAAAACAAAGGATCAAAAGGGTTGGAAATCTGTCTGTCGGTCAACTGGATTCGGTCACGCCTAACTGCTGGCCGGCCTCTGTGGTCTAGTGGTTAAGCGTTCTAAGCCAGTGACCCGGGTTCGATTCCCGGCGGAGGCATTTTTTCAGCCCTAGATTCAAAATGGATGACAGCTCTGGGAAACAGAGAGCTACGCACTTATTATTCTCCCATTTTCATTTCTTTCACTATATATATATACACACATATATATATATACATACATATAAATGAATTAATAGCCTCACCCATTAATAATGAAATAAACTATAGAAATTGATGAAAAGCGGGGGGTAACACTGGCCAGAAGGTGGGGGGTATGATTTGGACAGCCCAGCTAGATTTTTTTTTTTTTTTTATGTGTGTGTGCATAAAAACCTTCAAACTAAAAATAAAAAGATAGATAAAATTAGCTGGCATATACATGTATACACGTCGACTCATGCCTGGGCCCGTTTCGTAAAACTTGTTATCAATAACAACTGCCACATTTCTCCGTCAAATTTGCTCTCAGCCAGTCAGACGCAAGGATTTCAAAAGCTTATAACAGTTATTGCAACTTGTTATTGATAGCAAATTTAATGATGAATGAGGCCTGTACGGGATGCCTTACTTTGTTCTGGGCTTCTTCTAGGCTGATCTATCATTCCATCAACAATGTGATTTCATTGTCCATAATGTGGCTTGTAAAATGCCTGAAATTTTTTTCAATAATATCTATCATTAAGCATTATTAAAAAAGTATTTTCCCGTCACTCATTTCGGCAAAGATACGTTTCAGTTCGCGACAGAATGAACAGTTTTTCTTCTCAAACTACCTGTTAAGGTGATTTCTTGATGATATATTTTGCCTGAGTTAGAATCAAACCCCCTTTTTTGTTTTTATTCCGACAGGATATTTTTCACTCCGCGATCGAGTGAAAGGTTCTTGGTTTATCCAGGCTTTATGTGAGGAATTGATTGCTCATGTTCACGTTGACGACCTTGACACCATCATGAATAGGGTAATCACCAATCACAATAGATCCTTATCAAATTATTGGTCAAGAGCGTACATTGCGTGCCTTTAAAGGAGAATGAAACCTGCCAGTGTTATATACAGACGTATTATGATGACCATTTATGTATTATGGACATTGTATGATGGTTTATTGGTTGTACGCATGCGCAGCCAAGAGAGCCAAGATGTCGACTGAATAATAGCCTTTAGCCAAGGCTCCGTGTCCCGTGTAGAGTCTGATGTGATTTATATATCAGACGGCGAGCGACTAGAATGGGACTAATAGCGAAAGATCGCTTCGTCGCTGGCTAGTCTCGTCTCAGCCACTGAAAATAACCTGAGTCGCGAGGCCTCGTCAAAAGGCTAACTGAATAAAGACACGCTACAGCGTAGTTTACGCCTGTTAATTGTCATCATTAAATGACTGAACAGTACTTCAGTATGTGAAGACATAACAGCGGGAAAATCAATTTTAATGAGAAAAGAGGATAGAGAGGAGCAAATTTTTAAAAAAAGTTCCATAAAAAACGGGTTCGAAATGAGAAATATGTGACAGTTTGAAAAGTCTCAATTTCCTTCTTATATGGTAATCTTTAAAAATGGCAATGTTGCTTCAATATGGCAGGTTAAGATCGAAGGACAACTCTCAATATTTTTTTCTCCATTATTTCCGAAGGTGCAGCTTGTCTCCTTCTTAGCTCAAGATCATGGGAAATGTATGTGACACATCATAAATGTATGTTAACCCATTGGCTACTGGAACCGGCTGGCTCCTTTACAAATTCTATGAGAATAAAAGAACTTAGTCATCGGGTTAATGTGACAAAGATAAGAGCAGCATCTTTAGAAATAATGGAGAAAAAATTTGTGTACAAAACATACGGAGAGTTGTCCTCTTAAAACCTGCTATTTTGAAGCAACGATTGCCAATTTGAAGATCGCTAAACTGAGACTATTTCAAACTAGCATAACTTTCTCATTTAGATACTGCTTTTAATGGAACTTTCTTAATTTGCTTCTCTCTATTCTCTGTATTCATAAAAACTGATTTCCCCCCCTGGGTTTCATGCTCCTTTAATACACGCCAGCAGCAGTTTTGTGACTCGCCGGTAGAACGATCGTCAGGCCACTGATTAGATCTGACTTTGCGAGTTAACTGTTGGTTCGATCTGTTAATTATATATAGGATCAAGATTAAAGCCAAAGAAACATATTCCCGGATTAGTGCACGTATGCACCGATAGGGAATTCACGACATTTCCAGGGTTCTTCCGGGTACATCCGTTCCTGTCTGTCTGTGGATTATTTCTTTTTCTTTATTTTTTTATTTTTTGTAATCCTTACAAGCATTTATGACAGAGGAATATCGTTATTCGTTTTGGCGGCGACCATGAAGTAAACAAAAAAAACACGAAAACATAAACAACACCTAAAAGATTTATCTAGTGAAAAAATGGTTTCGGAGTGATGAAAGCTGAGCATCAAGTAATAGCATACCGCGCATTATATCCGATTTGACCAACATCTAACTCTGGAAGAGCCTGCAGTATTAGTGAATATGATATAGGCTAAACGTATAAAATGTTCCTGTTTCAAAGTTTTCTAAGAATCGAAATGTTCATATTTATGAAGGCTAAAGAGGCATTCAGTCACCGAATGAAACATGTTGTACTTTTGCAGGATGAAGAGGTTGACATTTTGATGCTTCACATATCAACTAAAAGCCCATCGCACACTGTACGATCCGACTGCGACCCGATTATAGCACAAATAGCATTTTGCATTGAAATATGAAACTTTAAACAAGAAAAATTATCTTATTTGAAGTTCGGAATAGTGATAGGAATACTAAAATCGAAATTTTGGTTAACTGCAGGCAAGCATTTTAGTCGGAGTAAAGGCCAAATCGGCTTCAAATCGTAGCCGATCGCAAGATTGCTATGACGTCACAACGATTCGGAATTGTGTTTGCTTTTATTCCTACAGGGAGCCCCGGAATTTCGATTTTAGTATTCATATGACTATTTGAAACTTTGATATTTTATATTTCACTATTCAAATTAATGAAGTGCTATAACAATCTTTCCAAAATCGGATCGCAGACGGATCGTATAGTACGGTGGGCTTAACTCAGCAGTTCAAAATTTAAACCTGGATTACGGGGTTCGAGTTCGTAACATGGCTATTTTTTTATGAATACCAGCTATAATGAATGAAACTATACGTAAAAGTGTATGTTATTTGGTCAAAAGGGACAGATCTTACTTTAAATTGTTGACAGCCAAGCGACCGATAGCACTGGACTTCTTATACGGAAATCCTGATTAAACTTATGTTTCTTTCTTTCTTTCTTTTGAACTTAATGGTTACAGGTAACTCGACGTGTTACTGGTTTTACTGGTTCTGTCACTGACAGTGAAGGAAAGGAAAGGAAAATATTACAAACCCCAGATATTTCCAAGCAAGGGATCGGGAAGAAAATCTTCTTCTTGCCCAAATTCCCACCTCTTCCCGATGCGGCCTGCGGGCAGAGTCAGCAACCGGACCAAACAGTACAGCGAGAAGGAAATGGTTCAACAAAAAGCGAATGAATTTCAGATCTTTGTGGTAGTATATCTTATTGGATAACTTCTTTTTTAACAATAAGAAGATTTTACCACAAACTTAAAATTGATTATGAAAAAACCCGAGTATATATAAGACATAAAGAATTTTCCCAGTAGTCTGTGAAACCTCATGCAGCCTGTTACAGTTCTCATGTTTATAGGTGTGATAGCCTATGCGCAACTTTACAATTTATATTCTAACTCCTGTCACAACAATGGTAATGTGAATGCGAATTCCAGTTCATTTTGTCATCGACAGTGTAACCAGGTAACACCTAAAAGATTAGTACTATCTTTCTCTGCAGTTTTCATTCAAAATATCAAAAGAAGGTATGTTATTATGATTCAGTGATCATTGACTTTTGAAATGTATATCGTCTCTCTCTCTCTCTCTCTTTTCACATTATTTTAATGATAACTGATTGTCTCTGAACCACGGTGGAGACTCTATAGTTCTATAGTATTGTTATTATAAGTAATATTTGTTAAAATGTGTTGATTCCTTTTTTTTATAGTGTTTTTAATCATATTTTGATGTTTCTGTAATCCAAATATTTTGATTGATGAAAAACTTAATGGAAAAAAAGGATATTAGACATGGTGAATGTTGGTATATGTAAATGTCATTTATGACTGAGAAAGGACTAAGTAAACATGTTTTTTTTTCATAATAAAGAGGAGTTTCTCGTAGAAAAATAGAAAATTATTTTCTATTAATATGCGATGATTAGGAGTATCGGAAGCTTAAATACACCTGGTTACGGCGGCTATCAATTATAAAAAGTAAAGTTCAATAATACTCTTAGAATATGAATGACACCCCTGCTAGGAGTGGCACCCCTCATTTGCATAATCAGTGGTCACGCCCAAGAAGTGGGCAGCACACCTCTAGAAAGAGCTCATTGCTGAGACAAAGAAAGTTGGATGCAGTTTGCTCTTGAAGAAGCTCACAAGAATTCATCATTTTGGGGTATATAATTTTTTCATTTATTGTATTGTATAAAATCATGATTACATTATCTTATGCATTGACTGATAAGGTTTACCCTAAGAAGATACGATTGTTGGAAATTCTGTGGAGAAATATACTAGAATCTCCTCATGGATTATGTTTCTGTGATTTATAATTGTGTGTATCATATATTGGCACACCCAGTTAGGGGTAATAATACCTTTAATATATTTGTGTACTGTTAGATCAATAGTATCATCCTAGTTCAAGATTGGGAAGACAGTTATTTCATTTGCAATAAGTTGTTTCGTTCATAATATTATGTATAATTAATTCAGCAGTTCATTCCATGCATTGCGCTATGTATATAGTCAAGTTAGGGAAAGAAGAGAAAGTAAGTTAGAGCGAGAAGGAGTTATGAGTCATCACAGTAGAATGTGCTCGCATCCCCACACAGCGAGAAACCTTACAACATGTACATGCACTGCACTGCACAGTACCGGGGTGTGTGAGGGCTTGTGGTCACTTTCTGGCTAGTGGTGAATCAAATTTCAGATTGGGGTTACAGAGAAATCTAGTAGTAGGTTGAGGAACTATTTACATGTTCTTCAGTGAGAAAAGTAGTTTTATATATACAATTTGTTAAAGATTGTCATAGTTAAAGGCTATAGGAAAATTGTGTCTTCAGTTTATGTTGTATATATCACAACAGGTGTTGGGAATATAGTATATCATTTACATGTTTAGTTACATCAAAGAAACTGATCATGAACAACAATGTATACTTCATGAATTATTTACTCATTTAATTATAAATTCAAATTCAACTTACGTTTTAATAAGGAAGTATATTAAGAATATTTTTTCCCCTTTGATATCAAATCAGGAGTAAATAGATTAATATATAT